>JANQBM010000005.1:5783402-5816795 GCA_025594535.1 Erythroxylum domingense
TATCTTAATTTAATTTATAAAATTAATTTAATAATTATTAATAAATATAATTAAATTTTAAAATATTTTTAAAATATGTAAATTTCAAATAAAATTTGATTTAATAATTAAAAATATATAAAATAAATATTAGTTTATAAATAATAAATAATTTAATTTAAAAATTATTTTTATTAATACTTTATTAATAAATATTATATAAAAGATTAAAATAAATTTAAATAAAATAATTTACTTTTAATTTTATTTAATGTATAATTATTATTAGTAATAAAATATTTATTTTATTTAAAAATAAAAAATAAAGATTTTAATTTAAAATTTAAAATTTTGTAACTTAGTCCTTATATTTTTAAAAATTTCTAGTACTGACCTGTATATGACTGGTATTATAAATATCGACCAGCACCAACCGGTACTAAATTAAACAGGCCGGTGTCAACCAGTATTTACACCTGTATCGAAAATGTTGATACCGTTTCGTTTTTCGACTAGTACGGTACCATCCAACAGGCACAACTCAATATAGGACGGTATCCAAAAGCTTGACGTGTTCCCTGTCGAACGAAGGAAACTCGATTATACTCAGTCTCGTCGTGTCTGACTACTCTGGGGTGTGTTTTCTGCAACACCAGATTCTTCTCCCTAGTTTGGCAATCCTAGCATAAGCATGAGTCTCAACTCCAACATCTCCTTTTCTACCTTTTCTGTTCTGTTTTGAATCTCAAACAGCAGTCGCTCACTCCGATCTTGAGACTCTAACAGCATCCATCCATGCGACATTGCGATTCTAGGAGCAGTTTCTCACTCAGACTATACGTTTCCATGAAACTCTTCAAAAATTCTTACAGTCGTCAGAGCTCCGCACCTCTTGTTCCTTCCGCCATTGTCTTCCTACAGGATCTGATACCAATTGTTGATAAAGTTTTAATACAACCACAAGAATCACAAATCTCGTCGTATTATCGGTTCAAAGTAACATAAGAGTTTTAGAGAGAGGGAAAGAATTACAAAAGATTCACAAGAGAGAGAAACAAATTCATTCCATTCATAACAAACATATCCATATCGGCTTTAATACATGTTTGAATTATCCAGTATACTCAGGTACAGGACATCAACCCTAACACCCTGTTTGGAACGACAAGAATTGAATTCAATTCTAATTGAAACCTACCTCCTGTAAATTCAATTATGCTGAAAATCTATGAGAATTGAATTACAACTTATTTCAATACTTCTTTTTAAACGTTAAAGTTACTCTTCCCGTAATTCTGGATGATGGACTTTTTTGTAATCAATATAAAAGCTTCTAAATTACAATAATTTTCTGTGAAGATTACTCTTCCCATAATTCTGGATGGACTTTTTTGTAATCAATATAAAAGCTTCTAAATTACAATAATTTTCTATTGTCTTCATAGATCAGTCTAGCCTAATATCATTTGCAATTAATTTTTTCTTTTCATTTTAATAATGAACTTTTTTGATAATATCACTTATAATGAAATTGATAATGAAATTGATGTTTATAACTTGCTCCCTGTAAGTGTGAATGTTGATTATTTAATAAAATTATCTTTTAATCATGGGTAAAAATATCATATGAAATAATTGAATTCATTTTGAATATGTTCCAAATAATATAATTGAATTCAATTGTAATATTACTGAGTTTGTTCCAAACAGTGTAAATTGAATTCAATTCAATCTCATTAACGTAATTGAATCAAATTTATTAATGAATTCAATTCGAAAGTTTCCAAATAGCCCATAAGGTTTATTTATAAACACTGCTTACAATACTAATTAAAATTCAAAAGGCCTTCATTTGTTCCCCTCGAGAGCGTCGTCGTCTTCATCAATCTTCTGCAACACACTCATCAGAAGATACTAAATAACTACATACAGCCATCATTCAGAGAATAAAATAGAAAAAGACAGAGCACAATGAAGTCAATGAGAAAAGTTTTACAATCAATAAGCCTTGAACCTGTGTTACATTCTTACCTCCAGGATCTGATGGATTGTTTAGATTAATGAATGCCATACCATTAAAAATGTTTTTTTGAGACGTGATCCCCATGTAGGTCTTTAATAAATTCAATGAAGTTCCAGACTTTCAATTGGCAATCAAAAAGATAAAAGGGCAAGATGATTATAGTAAAGAATTTTGAGGAAAGTTTTACAGGTTACAACATCCTCTCGTCAGAAGATACTGAACAAACTACATACAGCCATCATTCAGAGAATAAAATAGAAAAAGGAGCACAGTGAAGTTAATGAATCAAGTTTTACAGTCAAATAAACCTTAGATCTATGTCACATTCTTACCTCCTGGATCTGATGGATTGTTTACATTTTCGAAATGATATTATGAGACTTGGCATCCATTTTAACCATCTTCAGAGATATTTTCCGCAGATAATCAGGCTGAATTAGAAATTCAGATACGTCAGCACAATTTGAAGAGAGGAATATATCAGGGGGAACAACAAATAACAAGTCAATATGGGATGCAGAACTCCGAGCTGAATTTGGAAGGCGCTACAAAAGTGTCGATATTCATCAAAGAATTACCTGATTCGTGGCAGCAGCGTAGATCTTCTCTTCAAACCTCACAGCAATTTTCTTGAGTTCTTGTAACCCCTCTTGCCCAGAAAATGGAAGGTGTTTCTTTAAAGTCTCCATTCTATGCATATAAAATATCTAGTCAGAGAGTTTTAATTAAGAAATAGATTTATAGTTAAACCAAAATACTCCCTCAATGTCTATTTATATGCATTGTATATTAAGCTTTAGGAGGTTGAGGATTTTTTAAAGAATTCTTCAGATTTGAAAGTGTAAAGCTTTCTGTCTGATTCTTATATCAGGAGTAGTTCCTAGCCCTCTGACTGATACCTAGACCCTTGTCCTTTTATTTAATTATGTTGTTATTACAGCCCTAAATTCAACGTTCCAGCATCCCTCATTTTCAACATGTGGTAAAGAATATTTTCCATGTTACTCTGGAAGCTAAATATAATAAAAGACCTTACCAATTTCATCAAGAAAATTTTGTATGAGGAAATTGGAAGATTCTTTAATTATCCTAAAGTTTTGGATTGTTAGAAATATTCTTAACTAGTTTCCTGCCTGATAATAGTGCATAAAACAATTTACACTCTTCAATGAAAATTGAAAAATTCATAATGATGGCTGAGCCTGAAAAAATTCAAGGTTCTTACATTTTGTTGACAATTCTTTGTCGTGAGTCTGGTCGTAATTGAGCTCTCCAATCACCTGTGTCCATGGCAGGTTCCCCTGCTGGAGCAGTAGGTCTCCAATTATTGGTATCCATCAGGCAATAATCAATGGGAAATAACAACTACTAACACTACAATAGATGATCATGTCATCAGTCAATAATACCTCAACAACAGAGTAAATAAATGAACTAAGAGAAAGAATGAGAAAAGGATAATATGCACTTAGAAAGAATGAGAAAAGGATAATATGCACTTATCAGAAGATACTAAACAAACTACAAACAGGCATCATTCGGAGAATAAAATAGAAAATGAGGGAACACAATGAAGTTAATGATTAAAGTTTTACAGTCAAATAAGCTTTGTATCTACGTTACATTCTTACCTCCTAGATCTGATGGATTGTCTATATTAATGGACGTCATACCATTCAAATTGTTATTTTTGAGACACGATCCCCATTTTAACCATCTTCAGATATATTTTCCACAAATAATAAGGCTGAATTAGAGATTCTGATAAAAAATGGTTGTCATCCCAATTTGAAGGGAGGAATATATCAGGGGAAACAACAGATAACAAGTCAATATGGCATGCAAAACTCCAAGCTGAATTTGGAAGGCGCTAACAAAAGTAGAACATGGAGAAAATTACTAATAGCTTCAAAAGATTTAAAGTTTTCAACTTAGAACCAATAGAATTGCCGAAATTTAAATTTCCCATCTCCAACAATCCAAGTTTCTTGGGGGGCTTTCCCTCTTGAAATTGACAAACTGCAATCAGTCGATTACCCGCCCCACGAAGAATAAGTCAAATTCACAAAAACCATTTTGATTACGAGCTCCGATTATGTCATTTCCCAATCTAATTTCAAGCCAGTATTTAGTTTATTCCCTTTCTCAATAAAACCAAGAAAAAACAAATGTCAACGTACAAATACACTAATGCACACGCACACAGAAAGCATACTTTATTAAACACAATCTTGATAGATACGTACACAGGTGTTTCCCTCATAGTTTACAATTTGTCCAAAAAATTCAATTTCTGTACTGTTAATTATTAATATTAAGAGGGGTTTCCAATTGATAAAGAGGGGTCACCTGGAGTTGAAGACCTAAGGATATGGAGGTTCAGAGGGAGGACAGAGAAAGTTCTATGAGATGAGAGAGAGAGAGAGGGGAGGAACTGTTATTTAAAAAATTCTCATAGTTTAAAATTTGTCCAAAAAATTCAATTTCTGTACTGTTATTATTAATATTAAGGTATGAATTTCTCAGCAATGAAGAATCTCTATAAATAATATAATAAGAGAAATTAAGGAGGTAGGACTCGGCTTTAAATGATATGATACGAATGAAAACTACTGACAAGGAATAACGTCAACAGACTGGTCCATTGTCTCCCGAATCACGGTAAGAAAAGCATGTGGTGGAGCTCTATTTAGCATAGAAAAAAATTATAAAGTATGATCTTTAAGTTTCGAATACGGTCATGACTTTAGATATGCTGTCAAGTGTTTGTTTAAAAGATACCACATCTAAATATTAACAATCCATACCCAAAACCAAACACTCAAACATTCCATATAACAGTATCTTTTCCTCGAAACACAAGTGGCTGCAGACAAGGAGCCACACAAAAACAAGAAACAAAGGAGGGATCTTTCAGAGGTTCAAAAAAACAAAAGAAATCATATTCAAGTGGATCACAAACTTAAAAAGATCTAAACAGAAAAAGAGCCACCAAAAAATAAGAATTGAAAAATCGGGCTATGTTGGATGGCTAAGAACATCCGACTCATAATCGGAGAACATAACCCATAGGTAAAGAAAACTCGAATAGATCAAAACAGCATATAACAGATGAGAGATCTAGAAGTTAATCAAATCAACAGAATACACTCTCTTAATCCAAACGAAGAAAGCACAGGCACCTTGAGAGAGAGAGAGAGAGATAAGAGCAGCGCGTTTGGCTATGAAAAGGATAGATATCCGTGGTGAACTTTATAGGGTTTCGAGAGGATGAGGATTGAAATTACCAAATCACCCACCGACTTAGGTTTTGCCTTTGCGTGTGCTTATGGACGTTTGGATGTATTCCACATGTAACTAGTGAACTGGTATCAAACAGATCTAACAAATTTTGATAATCATGAATTATATTAGAGATTTTATTCTTTGTGTCTGTCAGTCAGCTATCAAAACTAAGCCATAAATTAAAATACATCTTCGATGATTATATAAATTTGGAAGGCACTATAAAAGTGTTGATATTCATCAAAGACTATTAACATTTTCCAATGGGTACTTCACAGTTAACAGCTATATCTCAAAAACACTCATGGGATAGCCTTTGTTAAAAACTTAAAAACATTACTTTGAAAATGCACGTTGAGGCTATATCCCGATCGTCGTTGGCTTCGCATGGTCTAGCCATAGGAGACGACGGTGTTCAGATATGCTAGATGATTTATATTGAAGTTAGTGTGAGACACTGTCAAAGTGTACCCGTAGGGGAAATTGCACTCCCTGTACCAGATTCTAGCCATCAAATAACGTAGATGCTGATTTTCTTTTTTAGCCCACTATTGAACAAGCAATTCGGTAAGGAATACATGAATACGTGACAACGTTGTTATTATTGGTTATCAAAGTGTAAATACGCCATTTTTGAGGATTTACTTTAGAGATCATATAATGCATATTGAATACTTTTAAATGGCCATAGTAAACCACATGTCAGATAGATTCATCAACAAACAAAGTAGAACATGGAGAAAATTACTAATAACTTCAAAAAATTTAAACTTTTTAACTTAGAACCAATAGAATCACCAAAAATTCAATTTCCCATCCCAAAAAATCCAAGATTCTTAGGGGGCTTTCTCTCTTGAAATTGAAAAACAACAATTAGTTGATTACTGGCCTATGAAGAATCAGTCAAATTCACGAAAATCCTTTTGACTACGAGCTTCAATTGCGCAGTTTCTCAATCTAATTTCAAGTCAGTATTTAGATTATTCCCTTTCTCAATAAAACCAAGAACCAACAAATACACAAATACACACGCACACAAAAACATACGTTGTTACACACAATCTTGATAGAGAAATAGACATAAGTTTTCAACAAATAAAGAGGAGAAGAGACTCTTTTTTCTTATAAATCAATTCTTACTTTGTTCCATTAAATCTTATCCATATAAAAATTTTAAGGGAGGATAAAGACTTTAATGTTAATAATACACCATAATAACTCTTCATTGTTCTTTTTGGGCTTCGTCAGACAAATAGTAGAGCCCATCTTCGGAAAGAGTGGTTCTTTTTTTATTTAAATGAGATATGACACGTGAGAAGATAAAATATAAGAAATTAAGGAAGCAGGGCTTGACTTTAAATGACATGATATGAATGAAAACTGTGGCACCACTGACGAGGAATAACGGCAAAAGATTGGTACATTCTCTCGTTACAAAAAAAAAGTTGCGGTGGAGCTTTATTTGGCATAGAAAAAATTCTAATTATAGATCGGATCTTAAAGCTTCGAATAGGGTCATATAAAATTTTACTTACCTAGCTTTGCTTTTATTTTTATTTCATTTTTCCTTTTATAATTACATTTAACTTATTATTGATACCTAGATAAGGTTTGTCAAATTTAAGTATTTAAATTCAATATAATTTTCATTTAAATTGGACAAAATTTTCTAAAATTTAATAAATTATAAGAAATTGGTTCCAACTAATTCTTAGTAAATAGAACAAAATAAATATAATGGAATTTGATATGAGTCAGAAATATATTTTTCAATTCCCACCATTAACTTAGAATACATTTTCGAATAAAAGAGCAAAATGGTTATAGTAAAGACTTTTAAGAAGAATTTTACAAGATGAGTTTTAATACAACCACAATCTCGCGTATTATTCGTTCAAAGCAACAGAAGAATAGTGCTAGGGAGAGGGAAAGAATTACAAAAGTGTCACAAGAGAGAGAAACATATTCATTCCGTTCATAACAAACATATCCATATAGCCATTAGATGCGACTTAAACACACGTGAATTATTCATTCCGTTCATAACAAACATATCAATATCGCCATTAGAAGCGACTTAAACACGTGTGAATTATCCAGTATAGAATAATCAAACAGATAGCATAACCAACCACTTTGATCAAGCGCTCAAGTGGCTGCTCAGTTACAGTTGACTTGCTAAAAACAGTTGTCAAAGCATTGACATGAGTACCTTCAGGAGCAGTAAATTCTGCTAGCAAAGGTGAGGCAGATATACCAGGAGTCCCAATTGTAAGGAATGGAGCTTTTGTTTGTGCAGCAGCAATTTGTTGGTGTCCAACACTTCCAGCATTTGCCAGAGAGGAAACACCAGAAACGGGTTTCTCAGAATCTCCAGTCAAGGGAGATGGAGCTAAAGGAGTTGAAGGAAATGGGACAACAAATGGGGTTCCAGTTTTAGGTGGCAGTAAACTTTGCTGGTCAACTTGTGGAGAAGAATGTTGTAGGGATGCAGCAGGAAGCAGTTGGGGTGAAGAAATAGGAAACGAACCTCCAGGTTTAATTTGTTGGTGGGAATAACCAGCACGCTGACCTGCTGAAAGATGATGTTGAAGGACCCCAGGCTTTACCCCCATACCTGATCTAACCTTCATTTCATTGACATCATTCATTTGATGTAGCTGTGGCATCTGATGTGTCTGCATCTGCCCAGGCAGCTGCTGTTTCACTTGCCGGTTTAACTGCTGCTGCTGCAAAATCTGCTGCTGCATTAATTGCATCTGGCGCTGCTGAAACTGTTGCTTGAGCTGCTGGTTCTGTAACATCTGTTGTTCTTGCTGTTGTTTCAGATGCTGATGATGAAGTATATTGGAGTTTGACTGCAGGGGAATATTTGATTGAAGCATATGCACAGCACTTTGAGATGACAAGGAACTAATGTTGGTATTGCCTTGTACTGAATCCATATCGGAGCCTGACTGAATCGATTTCATCATGTTCTGTTGTGAAGTAGAAATTCCAGTAACATTTTGCACATTAGGATTTTGACCAATGATACTGGAAATAGGAGTCTGGTTTACCCACGAAACAGGTGGTAGTGCAGACGGTAAAACAGCAGAATTTTGAAATGCATTAGACACCATACTGCTCTGAACATTCTGGGATAATAGCTGCTGACGCCCTGAAATATTCTGAGATTGATTAGCCGATAAGGGGATAGGAAGTGACTGTACTGGATTGTGAACCTGGGGCTGCATATCGTGTGAAGCTGAACAGTGCACAAGAGGGAATAGAAACTTAGAGAGAGGGACACATCAAGGAAGAAAGAAAAAAGTCAAAGAATAGCTTAACTTCAGTGGGTTTATTAGTAAATGTATTTTAAATAGAGAAAACATGTAGGTCTTGAATAAATTCAATGAAGCAAGATGATTACGGTGAAGAATTTTGAGGAAAGTTTTACAGGTTACAACATGCTCTCATCAGAAGATGCTGAACAAACTACATACAGCCATCATTCAGAGAACAAAATAGGAAAAGAACAAGCACAGTAAAGTTAATGAATCAAGTTTTACAGTCAAATAAGCCTTAGCTCTATGTCACATTCTTACCTCCTGGATCTGATGGATTGTTTACATTATTGGATGCCATACCATTCGAAATGTTGTTATGAGACTTGGTCTCCATTGTAAGCATCTTCAGAGATATTTTCCGCAAATAATCGGGCTGAATTAGATATTCAGATAAGAAAATTGTTGTCAGCAAAATTTGAAGAGGAATATATCAGGGGGAACAACAGATAACAAGTCAATATGGGATGCAAAACTCCGACCTGAATTTGGAAGGCGCTACAAAGGTGTTGATATTCATCAAAGAATTACCTGATTCGTGGCAGCAGTATAGATCTTCTCCTCAAACCTCACAGCAATTTTCTTGAGTTCTTGTAACCCCTCTTCCCCAGAAAATGGAAGGTGTTTCTTTAAAGTCTCCATTCTATGCATCCAATTTTATAACATTCAGATACAAAATATCAATTAATCTCTATCTAGTCAGATAGTTTTAATTAAGAAATATAGTTAAACCAAAATACTCCCTCACTGTCTATTTATATACATTGTATATTAAGCTTTAGGAGGTTGAGGATTTTTTAAAGAATTCTTCAGATTTGAAAGTGTGAAGCTTTCTGTCTGATTCTTATATCAGGAGTAGTTCCTAGCCCTCAAACTGATACCTAGACCCTTGTCCTTTTATTTAATTATGTTGTTATTACAGCCCTAAACCTAACGTTCCAGCATCCCTTATTTTCAACATGTGGTAAAGAATATTTTCCATGTTACTCTGGAAGCTAAATATAATACAAGACCTTATCAATTTCATCAAAAACTTTTGTATGAGGAAATTGGAAGATTCTTTAATTATCCTAAAGTTTTGGATTGTTAGAAATGTTCTTAACTAGTTTCCTGCCTGATAATAATGCATAAAACAATTTACACTCTTCAATGAAAATTGAAAAATTCATAATGATGGCTGAGCCTAAAAAAATTCAAGATTCTTACATTTTGTTGACAATTCTTTGTCGTGATTCTGGTGGTAATTGAGCTCTCCAATCATCTGAGTACATGGTAGGTTCCCCTGCTGGAGCAGTAGGTCTCCAATTATTGGTATCCATCAAGCTAGAATCAATGGGAAATAACAGCTACCAACACTACAATAGATGATCATGTCATCAGTTAATAATACCTCAACAAAAGAGTAAATAAATGAACTAAGAGAAAGAAAAGGATAATATAAAACTGATTCTTGGATTATAATGATAGCTTATTAACATTTTCCAATGGGTACTTCAAAGTTAACAGCAATATCTCACAAACACTCAAGGGATAGCGTTTGTTAAAAACTTAAAAACATTAGTTTGCAAATGTATGCTGAGGCTATATTTCGATCATCATCGGCTTCACATGGTCTAGCTAAAGGAGACAATGTTCATATACGCTTGAAGATTATACTGAAGTTAGTGTGAGAGACTGTCAAAATGCACTCCTAGATGAAACTGTACTCCCTTTATCGGATTCTAGCCATCAAATAATCTAGATGCTGATTTTCATTTTTAGCCCACTATTCAACAAGCAATACATGAATATGTATAAACGTTATTATTGTTTGTCAAAGTGTGAATGCCCATTTTGATGCAGTACTTTAGAGATCATATAAAGCATATTGAATACTTTTAAATGGGTATAGTAAACCACATGCTAGACAGAATCATCGATAAACGAAGTAGAAGAACATGGAGAAAATTACTAATAACTTCAAAAGATTTAAACTTAGAATCAATAGAATTGCCGAAATTTCAATTTCCCATCTCAAAAAATCCAAGATTCTTGGGGGGGCTTTCCCTCTTGAAATCGAAAAGCAACAATCAGCCTATTACCGGCCCACGAAAAATCAGCCTAATTCACGAAAGCCCTTCTGATTACGAGCCCCGATTGCGTCGTTTCCCAATCCAATTTCAAGTAAGTATTTAGAATCTTCCCTTTCTTAATAAAACCAAGAAACAACAAATGTCAACCTACAAATATACACGCTTACAGGAAACATACGTTACACACAATCTTGATAGATACGTACACAGGAGTTTCCAATAGATAAAGAAGGATCACCTGAAGTTGAAGACCTAAGGATATGGAGGTCCAGAGGGAGGACAGGAGAAGTTCTATGAAATGAGAGAGAGATAGAGAAACATAGAAAGATTATACATCATTATTACTCTCCCAATCCAATCGTTCGTTTCTGTTTTTTATGTAGCATATGATTTGAACATACATCATTGCTTTCTTTCTTCAATCTCCTTTTTTAGATTAACATCGGAAGTAAGATTATCATTATGCCCAATCAGAATTGGAAGTCGTAAACATCATATGGCAAATTGAAAACAAGGCACATGCTTCAACAAGAAGCAATCATGCCCATCAGATTTATCGATAAAGGAAATAAACCGAACGAAGGAAAACACACTACTAAAAAACAAAAGAAATCAAATTCAAGTGGATCACAAACTTAACAAGAAGATCTAAACAGAAAAAAGAGCCACCAAAAACTAAGAACTGAAAAATCGGAATATGTTGGGTGGCTAAGAACATCCGACTCATAATCGGAGAACATAACCCATAGGTGAAGAAAACTCGAACAGATCAAAACAGCATATAACAGATGACAGATCTAGAAGTCAATCAAATCAACAGAATAACACCATCAAAGAATCACAGATTTAAGAATCGAAATAAAAAACACCGCTCTCTTAACCCAAACGAAGAAAGCACCTTGAGAGAGAGAGAGACCAAAGATCAGCGCATTTAGCTATGAAAAGATTAGATATCTATAGTGAAAGGGTTTGGAGAGGATGACGTCTTGCGAGACTTGAAATTACCAAATCCCCACCGACTTAGGTTTTGGCTTTGTGTGTGCTTACGGACGTTTGGATGTTTTCCACATGCAACTAGTGAACTGGTAAATGAACCTCACTATTAAACAGATGTGAGATAATACACCATAGTAACTTTTTGGGCCTCATCAGACAAATGCTAGAACCCATCTTCGGAAAGAGAGGTTCTTTTTCTGTTTAAATGAGATAAGACATGTGAGAAGATAAAATATAAGAAATTAAGGAAGCAGGGCATGACTTTAAATGATAAAGCAGATACATACTCGTGCGCATTTGCATAGTAGTAATGCCCTTTTAATTTAATTTATTATGTTATTATATAATTTTAATGTATAAATAAATATGGATAATTTAAAAATTTGTAATCAAATTATAAATATTTAAAATTTGTAATGTAAATTTTATTAAAAAGGTTTTACTTTGTTATATTAAAAATATATAAGTTAGAATATCATAAATGAATAAGTAAAAAGTTGAGATAACAAAATTTAAAAATTAAGGAAATTTATAGTGTAATTAGTTTGTTATAAATGTATAAAATATATAAACTAAATTAAAAAATTCAAACAAAATAAGTTTAAAATAAATAAATACTGTATAATTTAAAATTTTGCGATAAGATTATTAATATTTAAATTATTAAATGTATAATAAGAAAAGAATTATGTCAGAATTTTTCAAAATATATAAAATTGAATATAAAAAAGAAAGCGTAAATTTAGTTATTAATAATTTGATATTAAAAAAAATCAGGAGATGAAATATGATGATTTTCCTTATACAAAACTTAAGAATATATAAGTTAAAACGTAAAAAATGGATTAATAAAATTATTTATCTGGCTGAAAAAATTTTAAAAATATAAAATATTTTGTTATTAAAATGTTATAAAAAATTGTAAATATTTTATATAAGTAAGCACAAATATTATCACAAGTCCCACTTGTGAATGGAACAAAGTTATTATATTTAGTTGTTTCAATTGTCACGGTTGTGAATAGGAGCCGTGACAATGTAGAAATATATATATCACATTTTTATTAAATCATTGATTAATTAATTAAAATATTATTAATTAATATTAATTAATTATATAATTAATGAATTATATATATATATATATATGTATATATGTATGTATGTATATGTATATATGTATGTATGAGTAACATATATAGCAAATATTAATATTGACTATTTAATCAAGTAATTATCTTTTAATAAATCAAATAATTAAATATATTCCAATAATTGTTAATAATAATTGAATTAATTTATTATATTCTATTAACTATTAATTATATCAAAATTAATTAATTAACTATGATTAATTTATTAATTATTATTTAAGTATATTGAAATAATAGGATGAAAAAATATTCAGTGATATAAACTATATAATAATTAATAATAATTAACAATAATTATTAATACAGTGACATATATACCAAATTAATAAAGTTGTGAATTGTTAAGTTATAATTTTTGTTATGAATCATGGAATAAATTTTGTAAAGTATTATTATATAATTAATGAGCATAATAAGTATATATATTGAAGTAGAAAATTAATACTAATAATTAATAATAATAAGAATAATATAATAAATAATAATAATAATAATAAATTTAATAATAAGAAGAAGAAAATTAATAATAAAAATAAGGAATATAATAATAATAATTAATAAAATTTGTAATAATAAAGAATTTAATAATAATAATAATGACTTTATATATATATATATATATATGCTTGCATATGAAAATGGGGTTCGTCGTGATCATGCTTATTAATTATATTTATTAGTATTATTATTAAATTATTTATTGTTATTAGTTATATTTATATTATTATTATTATTATTATTATTATATTCCTTATTATTATTAATTTTATTTATTATTACTATTATTATTATTATTAAATTTATTATATTTAATTTAATTTTTAATTAAAGTAAAAATTAATTTTAAAATTAAATGTATTTTTTATTAATTCCCCAATGTTTCTCTCGGTGACTGATCGTGCACTCCTTTATTTAAGTATCATTCTAACTTTTCTTGGGTCAATCTTAAATGACCATTTTAAAACATTTATTGCATTTATTGACTTAATAAGTGAAATTCATTATTGGCCGAACCATAAAGTATAACAGAAGATGGTAATCATTTTATTTCATTAACAGCTGATAAGTTACTTTTTAATTGATTGACTCAACTTAAAGGTTTAACTTGGATGATAAGCTATTTTTTTTATTTGGTCAATAACTAATTGGGTTGGCTGTTTCAACTCAACCAACTGTTCTGTGAAAAGCTCCTCGTATGGAACGTTTCGGCAATGACAACCGTGCCGTTAGCATTTCTGGGCTGCTCTTTGTTCTCATTTCTGTAGGTTGTTCAATCAGGTGCTGAGATATATATGGCTAAAATGGTTGAGAACGCTGCGATATATATGGCTAAAATGGTTAAGAACGCAGCTATAGAGGGTGATAAGGATAGCGGTGGCAATGTTAATTCCTCAATCCTGGCCTTTCAGAAGTGTGTCCAAGGATCTCTAAGTTGCTGAATCGTCAGAATTTTCAGGCTAAAGCAGCTTTGTTGGGTACGGTGGCAAGCTTATCTCAGGTATGAGTATTCTAGTAGCTGCATTTGAATCATTTGAAAAAATTGCGCAGATCAATAAGTAATCATTTTCTTATTCAAGCCATTTGACATTATATGCAGTTGCTATGTAATATGTTAAGTGATGAAAGACGCGTGATTGATCTATTGTTGAGTTGTAGAAGGAAGAAAGATGGAAGAGAATTGCTATTCTCTTTAGGTTCGGTGGTTGCCGCGGCGTTGGTGAGAAGTGGAATCGACAGCGGTACATGTTGCCAGTTCTAAACTCCTCGACAACTGTAGCTATTGCCGCAAAATTTTTTTTTCTTTTTCTTCTTCTTCATTGTCTTTTGAATTTCTCCTCAAACTTTTACCCTTTCTTGGCCTTTGTTTTGTTGTGCTTTTTGTGGCTTTTTGTTTCATTATATCTGTCAAAATTGACTGGACAATTGGATGTTGTTTTGTTTGGGTTCTTATGATTTTTGTGTGCTTTCTTTGACAACTTTTGGTGAGCTAATTTTTGATTATGATTTCTAGTTACTAGGTTTCATCGCTTGCTTCTTGGTGTTGTTGGGTTAATTACTTCATGGTAAATGATAGTCTTTGTTAAGTGTTTGGATCTTGTTACCTTGCTTTTGGATTTTCCTTGCTCCATTACAAATTTTTATCTCTGTGGAGCTTTATTTTACTTGTACATCAGTAAATTGGTTGGAAGATGGACATTTTCTATTGGAAAATGAACAATAAGATGACATGTTGAGGATGTTTATTTTTTAGCACATATGCTGTAATCGCTACATGATGAGGCAGCAAGTGATTATGCAGTTAAACATGCACCCTTTTTTCTGATGAAACTTGAAACTTTAAATGCTGGATTTTGAATTTGGTTCTTTTTGAAATGCTTGCACACAAAGTTAATGTTTTTCCTTCTCGAAACACAATATTTTTCTGAAATGTTTCAAATAGCAATAGTAGCAGATGATTGCTGGATGCATATTATAGGATTTCGATGAAAGAAAAGAAACCCAAGTAAAAGTTAGGATTACGATCAACTTTCATTGTCAGGAAAGCATCGCATCAGAATTTATAGATAGGCTGGTGTAGTAGACCAAAAACATCAAAATTTCAGATCCTTTGAAAGAGGATTGCAAGCTCGACCCACTTGTTTCTAGATCTTAGGTAAAAGTTTGTGACAATTTTGCATCTTCCTTCTATGTCGATGGTTTATCTCTTGTACTTTCTTTTCTTTTTTGGAAAAGTTGAGTTGTGAATGGTTGGGAAATGCTTGTTATTTCAAATATAGTCCTTAATTTGGTTGTTAATGTAATAATTTGGGATTCATAATCAATATGTAATGTTAGTAATTTACTGCATTGATGCAGTATGAGAAAGTACTGAAATTTATTTCAACGGCAAAGAGTGAAGGTGCAACCATATTATATGATGGATCTCATCCAAAAGCATGTATAGTTCTTGCATCTCATTGATGTATTTCCCTTGTATGAAGTTTGACGGGAGACACTGAAATGACAAAAACAATTGGTAGCATTTGGGTAAGGGATACTATATTGAACCAACCATCATTACTGACGTAACTACATCCATGGAGATTTGGAGGGAGGAAGTTTTTGGACCTGTTCTATGTATCAAAACGTTTAGTACAGAAGAAAGTGGGAGGCCAGGGCAGTGCAAGAACTTTAGTCATAAGTTTGTAAAATAAGGAAATAATTTGTAAAAAAGTTGGGGAGTCATATGTTTAGGCAAAGCATAAGTAATGACATTAGGGAAATGAGAATCAGTTTTAGTTTCATCTTGTTGTAGTTTTACTTCTATTGAGAATTTGATATTGGAACCTAATGTTTGCTTCCATGTTGAGTGTAACTTGTCTTGGACAATTAAAATTCCTTGTTGAGATGGATGAGTTGTATTTGATAGTTTATGATAATTTTAATACTATTTTATTTTGTGATAAGATGGATAAGTTGTATTTGATAGTTTATGATAATTTTAATACTATTTTATTTTGTCTTGTATGATTTAATTTATTTTGTATCATAGTTGACAACATCCAGTGAATGCGCAAGACTAAACTAACATGTCTGATATTTTTTTACCTAATTGATATTAATGTTCATTCTCTAATTTATAATTAGAGAATACTTATATTTTAATCTTTAATTTAATTTAGTATTTGAGTTTTATTGATCATATATTAAAAGTTGATTATTTAATATTTACAAATTTTTTTATTCTTTTTCTAATATTATTTAATTATTTAATAATTCTTTGGTTAAATAAAAAGATATTATAATAAAATTTTATATAATTTTTGAATAATATTCACAAGTTAATTATATTACTCATTTTAAATTAAGAGATCAAATAATTTTAAATTAAGTAATTAATCAAAATATATCGATGATTAAAAGTATTTATTTAATTATTTTGTTAGAATAGTGTGATTGTAACCAATTATTATTATATGTTTTATGTTTTTTATTAGAGTTATAAACTTAATTTGTGTATAATAAAATACCTAAAATCTAAATTCTTATCAGAATATTCAACGAAATACTAAGATATATAATATTTATATTTTTATATTTTTTTAAAGTAATATCTTCATAAGTCATTTTACACATAAATAGCTAATACTAAATAGTTAATTTTAACAAACATCTTTAACAAATAACTAATATAATCCGTTGATCAAATCAGTTGATAGAATAAACTATTAGTTATCAGTTAATATAATCAGCTAATTGTCAAACAGGACCTGATTCTCTTAAATGAATAATAATGGATGCTTTTGTAAGGCGATTATTGTAGTTATTTGGATAAAAGAAGGAATGCGTTGAAGAATGCATTTATATTCAACTTTGGCTTTTACCGTACGCTCAATGCACTCAATGCGAAAACCAAAAAGGGCATTGATGTCTGCAGCTTCATGATTCCCACGAATTAAATGTACATTGTGAGGATATTCTGCCTACAACTACACCTACAACATTACAATAATGAATCAAATTTATTGAGCAAGGAATTAGAAAAATGTAAGTGCCACTTAATCGTTTGAACTCAAAGAAACAGAAATTACGGAGAAAAAATAAAAGAAGAAGTACATCCATTATTACCTTTAAAGGAAGTAGAAGATTTATGGTTTCCAGACTAAATTTACATTTGCTTAACACAATCAAGTACTGCTTGCAACGCCTAATAATTTGTAAATAATTTAAAATTAAAGAAAATTTTAGACGATGGTCAATCAAATTTAAGCTGTGGCAAGGGATCCTTCTGGTGTTTTTTGATTGGATTAGAGTGATTATTTCATCATCTGATTTTTTTCATACCAAATTATTACTAATTAAATTTACCAGTTCTTTTTTTATATTCAAATTTATATATTTTGAATAATTCTATCATAATTCTTTTCTTATTATATATTTAATAATTTAAATATAATAATTTTATCACAAAATTTTAAATTATACAACATTTATTTATATTTTATTAAAAAGGTTTAAATTTGTTATATTAAAAAATATATAAGTTAGAATATCATAAATGAATAAGTAAAATTATCCAGTAAAAAGTTGGGATGAAAAATTTAAAAATTAAGAAAATGTATAGTGTAATTAGTTCTTAAACATACTTCCATATGTTCTTCCCAACTTTATTATCTATTTCTCCATAACAATTATAATAAATAATAAATTATGCATCCTTAATAAATTATTTAATAAATATATACTAAATTCAAAAACTATAAATTTTTTAAATACATTAAAGTACCAAAATTTTTATGCATGGAGTTGGAGATATATTTTATTTTTGGAGCTACACAGGATTGTAATGCAGATGTAGTATCCCAATCGTCATGAAGGCGACTCTATCCAATTAGCAAACCGTCTCTTTTGCCCTGAAAAACACAAAGATAAAACTCTTAGCATTTTATTTTACTGATATCGTAAACAACAGGTACAAGAACCAGATCACAGGGCAAATTACCTGTTTTCGTACTCTAGTAGGCGTCTCTCTAAATATATCATCACAGTACTTTTCATCTGATCTCTCACCCTGCATAATTCAAATAAAATGTATCATAAGCTAAACACCTGAACAGACAAAACTTTTCAAGAGTTAATCTACTTTCATTGCAAAATGAATATACCTTTGAAGTACTCTTACTAAGTCTACCCCTCCTAAAGCTCTTTCAGAAGGTTGCATTCTGTTTTGAAGAGGTGATTTCCCCACTGAAACTAATGACTCAGAACAAAAACATATCCCCGTGATCATTCCAACCTTCAATTGCAGCAACATTGATAGTCTGCACTGGTTTAGCTGGATGTTCACGAAAAGATGGTGACGATTTTAAAGGTCTTGCTACAAACTCATTATCCGATAGGAATGACAAAATAATTAAAACACACCGAATCTAATCAAACAGAAATAAGCATAAATAAAGTGGATTAAATGCATACGCTTAACCAAGTCATTGCAACAAAGTTTTTATCTTTTTTCATTTGGAACCAAGATTGTACCTACGAATCTTCTTTCTTCTTTAGAAGTTATTGAGGGATGGCAATACCTAGGCCAATGAAAAAGGAAGGAACAACAATCACAATTTATGCAATGTCGGACTATTAACTACTATATCACAATGCAGAGCTTTCATTCTCTTCGCAATCCTCTCCTTCGTAACTATTGATGAAACCAAGAAAGCGAAATGAATGAGAAGAGGGAAGGGATTGTCTGTTTGGTTTCCAAAAAAATTTCATCTGTACCTGGATAAACGAATGTCGTGTTATTATTTTTAGTGTTATGTTATTTGTATGGAATATAGGAAGATGAATAGAATATATTCATGCTTGAGGATGGTAAAAATGTTATTGAGATTGGTTCGATCCTTGGGCAGTGCATGCAGGTTTAATCAAAATTTCTATAAACGACATGTTTAATCAAAATTTCAGATAAATAAAAAGTACAAAAACAAAGAAAACAATTCAGTTAATTCACTGACCTGTGGGAGAGACTTAAACGAGGATGACCCATTGACGACGTCGTTGGGGGATAGCCGACCGCCACTGACAACCATCATAAGTTGTTGCTGTAGCATCATCTTGGCAGTGATAGAAGGGCTTCCTCTGATGTTGTCTCAGCTCGGGGTGAAGCAAGAAGAGGAGGACGCCTTTGAACGAATTGAATGGTTAGATTACAAATTTTCATCGTCATCTCATTTACGCTTTGATCTGATGTTGTCTCAGCTTGGAGGCGAGAATTAGGGACTCTTCGAAATGGTGGAAATCAACGTTATTGTTGTCGTCGATGTTGTCATGCGGAGGATGGAGAAATAGCAAGATCCAACGTGGGATCCTCCCTCTAGCTCCATCTCAGAGACCATTTAATTTAACTGGAGAGTGATCGACTGTTGCCGAAGCTTAACCATGCGATGAATCAGAAAGAAGATGTTGAACAGAGCAACACTGACAATGTAGAAGTTTGGTGGGATGTTTATTGAAAGGTTTTGGTGGGCGGATTAAATGTAGAAGTTTCTAGATATGTAAGTTAACTAAATGAACGTAAATGGAGGTGATGGATAGCATTTGATGTAAGAGTTATTAATTGGTGGAGCAAAAGAGAGCAGAACATTTGAAATGTAGAAATTTCTAGAGACGCATGGTAATTAAATAGACGTGATTGATAGCATTTGATGCAATAGTTCTTAATTGGTGAGAACAAAAGAGAGAAGATTCCGTGACTGAAGATTAATTCAATTTTAGAATTAAATTAATTTTAATTTAATTTAATTGATTTTAATTTAATACTAATCAGGTAAAAATAATATCTAATATGTAGTATTATTCCTCATTTATGAAACTTTACAATCAATTATCGAATCTTTATAAATCAATTAATTAATTGATAATATTTTTATTACGTCAAATTATGTTTTAATTAACTAAACAGTTATCATAAAATTAATTAAAGGTATTTCAAGAATATGTAATAAAAAAAGAAAAAAAATTCAATCGTATTAATAATAACATATATTGATTAATTAATTAATTAATAAGATTTAAATGAACGGATCATTTAATTATACATTGATTATTAGAACAACATGCAAGGTGTGGCTTAATTGTGAGAGACGTGACTATCATTTATATAAATTTAATGTTATTATATAATACTTAATAATAATTAGCAACTAATAATGCACATTGTCACTAATATATTAATATATAGTAGCTAATAATATAATAATTTGTCACAACCATGAATAGGTATATATATTAGGATATTAATATATAAAACTTAATAAAAATTAACAATTAATTATTAATACCTAAATTTAATATTAGGATCTAAAAATTAATAATAATGAACAATAAATAATGCATGGATATGAATAACATATAAAATTAATATTAACATATGGTACTTAATAATAACATTAAATTTTATTTTCATTAATTAGTCAATTAATTATACTTTAATTAATTAATTATATTTAAATTAACCAATTAATTATATATATTATATTTAATCATATACATCATATTTAATTTAAAATGACAAAAATCTATATGCGCTTATGATTTTTAAATTAATTAATTAATTAAAATTAATTATATTTAATTAAAGATGATAACATTTAATTTCATTTTAATTAACAACCTTTTAATTATATTTAAATTAACCCATGGTTGTAACTTGAAGTAGATTCTAATCTTCTCTCTTAAAGGAAGAAGAGAAGGAAATGGAGACGATAACGTAATGGACGCTGCTTGGTTTATAATTTATTTTGATTATGAACTTTATTCTTTATGCATCGAAAGAGCTGAACTTCTGTTGTTTTAAGTTTGTGGTTAGTATAAAGGAGAATAATAGTTTGGTTTATTGAAATCTGTAGCTATAAGATGGAATCATGTCTTCGAATTGTGGGATTAGTACCTGTTTTGACTTGCTTCTTTATAATACATGAATTTTTGTACTAAGCTATTTGAGAACTTAACAGTGGATATTTTAAGTGAAGGTCTTCAGGTGATAGCTTCAATTTGTGGACTTTTAGAGTGAACTTGATGACAAGGCTTGACTTGTTTTTAGTAATGGGTGAAATCTATGGCCTGGTAGCTCCTGAGTGATTGAACTTAACTGCAAGAACTGTGTGCACACTTGCCTCAGTATGTTATGGGATAGATCATGTGTTGGTGTTCACATCCTCGCATGTTGTGATTCAATTCTACTTTCTGACAGCTAATGGCAATGCATGAAAGGGAATTAATTTGAAATTAGTGCATCAATTGCCTGAATGTACCTGTCTACTTTTGTGTATTGAATATTTGATATACATGGACTTTATGCTTAGATTTGTCCAACATTACTACTTTATTCTGCTATTATGGTTTGTTAGTTTATCCTCAGTGTTTGTATATTTATACCTAACTTCTCTACACTATGGATCAATTGATCATGCACATTCTTTTTTAAGATGCACAATCGAAAAATATTTGGTGTTTGAAAAAATAGGTGAAAAATTTTACTTCAAATGCTCAATTATCCTTTTCCAAAAAAAGTTAAAATTGTAATTGCTTCAATGCCCATTCATAATTTTATAAGGTTAAATGCTCAAAAGGATTAAGAGTTTTCTCCCTATAATAAAGATGATGAATTATTTCCTACAAATGAAGAAATAAATGAAAATGAAGACGTTGAAGAAAATCATTTAGACGAGCCACAAAATAACGAGATGAATGATGCGAGGGAACATATTGCAAATCTTTTGATATTACAATAAAATGCAGAATTTATTATGTATTTAACTATTTACTTGACTTGAATATTTATTTTGAAATTATAATATTATTTAGTTTTTTATATGTTTTAATATTTATATTTGATATTAGTTTTATTTCCTACAAGAAAGTGAGATATCTCTTTAAATAATTTCCTACAAGATGGAAGTGAATTTGTCAAATAATTGTAAAGTAAATGTAAACCCATTCCATTCATGAAAGACCTAATAGTAGTTGAATTATTTCAAATCAAATGTAAACCTAATATATATTGTGCTTTGCATATTATTTAATATATTTTAAATATTATTTATATGTATAAATAATTTTTATTACAAAACAAAGTATAGTTAAAATTAATAAAAGTGCTTTTTATTTTTATGTTGCCAAACAGTCTACAGTATGAAGCTCTTTTAAAAATGTTGTTTTTTTAATTGACAGTCAAACAGTCAACTGACTTTTTAGAAAAACTCTACTGACAAAAGCTTTACTGAAATAAGTTTATCCAAACAGGCACTCAGTAACCATTGTATTTAATTTATAAAACTAATTTAATAACTATTAATAAATATAATTAAATCTAAAAATATTTTTAAAATATATAAATTTCAATTAAATTAAAATATATGAAATAAATATTATTTTATAATAATGAAATTTCAATTATTTATTTTAAAAATAAAAATTTTTTATTAATACTTTATTAATAAATATTATATAAAAGGTTAAAAAATTTAAATAAACTAATTTATTTTTAAGTTTTATTAATTATTAGTAATAAAAATATTTATTTTTTAAAAAAACTTAAAAATCACAATAAAAGTTGAACTAAATAACTAATTAAAAAACTTTGAAAAAAAAGGGGCGACAGGGAGGCAAAATTTTTTAAAATTTTTTGAAAATTTTGCTAATAAATCCCTATATTTTTTAAAATTTTCGGTACCGGTCGGTATATGGTCAGTATTATAAATACTAGTCGATACCAACTGATACCAAACGAAACAGGTTTGTACCGATCGGTATTTACACTCGGTACATAAAACCTTTATTTCGTTCCATTCTACATCTGGTACAGTACATACCGGTCGATACGAAACAAAATTCAAAACCATAGTTTGAAGGGCCACCGAGATATGTTCTACATGCAATGGCAACGCTAAAAAAATACGACAATGAAACGACGCAAATATGGTTTAACCAATTCATTCATTAGTCTCTAAAATGTTGAAGGTGCATTCGTCAAGCTGAATGGCATGACCAAGAATTTGTAACGTCCTTCGTATGTTTTAAAGGTTGTCTTCAGAACATCTTCCGGTTGCATCTGAATTTGGCGATATCCGAAGCATAGGTCCAATTTGGAGAACTAGTTGGCTCCATGCAATTCATCTAACAATTCTTCAATGAGAAGTATCAGAAATTTATCTTTCACCATATGTTTGTTCAACTCTTGGCAATCCACGCACATATGCCATGAATTGTCCTTTTTCTTGACAAGGACCACTGGAGGTGCATATGGCCCACAGCTGTGACAGATGAACCCTCACTACATAAGTTAATTGATTGATTACTCTATTACGTCTTTCTGAGTCCAAGAGTAATGATACAACTACACATTAATTGTATCGACTCCTTCCTTAAGAACAATTTGGTGATTATGCTTGCGGTTTAGAGGCAGTTGGGTCGGTTCTTGGAACACCCCTACATTAATTTCATCAAACATGCTCCACTGCTCCTCCTTCATTCTCATTTGTTGTAGTTGATACTTGATGGGAATTTAGAGTTGCATCATGAGTAGTTGGCCGCTCGAAGAACGTTGTAGAGCCTTCTATAATCCCTTGCTCGATATGAACCAAGATCGGTCTTCTAGGTTTCCCTATAACGTCACCATTTTTCCTTCCCAGCTAAATGTCATCATTTGGTTTCTAAAGTTGCACAACAAGTTGTTTTACTCAACCAACCATTGCATACCCAATACGATGTCGCAACTTGTTAATGATAGCACCAGAGCATCCATGCTGAATTGCGTTCCCTACATAGTCCAGACAAAATTCTTACAACATTATCGACACTCCAACTGTAATTCTCCTCCAACCGTAATCAAAATAGATTCAATCTCTCTAAGGTCACAACTTCCCTTTCTTGTTACCGCAGTATCCACAAAATTGTTTGTGTTGCTAATGTTAATGAGTATATGAATTCTCCGTCTCTAATGCATTCCTATTAATTGCATTTGTTTAAATTCCGTCTATCACAATAATCCAACATGGCTTGCATGGATACCATTGGGCAGTCTACTTCTTCGAAACCTTCTTCTAATTCTTCCTCCTCCTGGTCTGGAGATGTTTTCCCATTGTACTCCTCTCCAAAAATTACATAAAATTATAGATGCTGCTTTTTACATTTATGGCCCAATGTATACTTCTCATCGTACTAAAAACAAAGTCCCTTCACCCTTTTTTTCATCAAAATGCTACTACCGATGGGTTTCAAAGGTTTAAAAGATCTCAACAACGGTGATCGTAATGTTAAAGGTGGGGTAGGTAATATTTCTTCTATGCTTGGATTTCGAGTAATTGTTGTTGGATGCGGTGACCTTAAGGCTGGATTGAACTTGCCCCCACTATTCACACTCTTCATTGCATGGGCTTTGGTTCAATATAGTATTTCCCGTTGACATCAATATTGCTTTTTGTTTCCAAGCTAACATATAAGCCTGGTGTACTTAATGAGGTTTGTGTAGTTTCACCGTAACTTCAATTTCTGGTTTAAGGCCCTTAACAAAAAATCCAACTAAATACTCTTGTGGTAGTGAGAGTTTGTTGGAGTGGTGATTAAATTGGGCATAGTAGTCTAATACCATTCCAATCTACTTTAAATCCTTAAAATCCCCCACTGGATCATCAAAATTTCCACATCGAACCACTATTTGAGAGCCTTTGTGAACTCTGCCCACTCAACCATCTTGGTATTATTATAGTTTCTAACGAATAAATGGTACCACTCTTATGCTCGTTCATCCATGTGAAGAATTGCTACATTCACCTTCATTCTCTCAGGAGTCTGGTCTAGTTGGAAAAACTGTTCACAGGGATATAGCCACAACTTAACGTTTTCCCTATCGAACGAAGGGAACTCGATTATACTAAGTCTTGCTAGTGTGGTATTTTTGTCTCCTTCGTGTCGTGTCTGATTACTCTGGGGTGAGTATTCTACTACTCCTGATCCTTCTCCCTATTTTGGCAATCCTGGCAGAAGCAGGGTTCTCAACTCCAACATCTCCTTTTCTAACTTTTCCATTCTATTTTGAATCTCAGATAGTAGTCGCTCACTCTGATCTTGAGACTCCAAGAGCATCCGTCCGTGCTAACTTTGTGATTCTGAGAGAAGTTTCTCACTCTGACAATACGCTTCCATGAAACTCTTTAAAGTTGTCGGAGCTCTGCACCATTCGTTCCTTCCACCATTGCCTTCCCAGATTCGTCTTCTTTGGTACCAATTGTTGATAAAGTTTTAATACAACCACAAGAATCACAAATCTCATTATATTATCGGTTCAACATAACGGAAGAAGAGTTTTAGAGAGAGGAAAAGAATTACAAAAGATTCACAAGAGAAAGAAACAGATTCATTCTATTCATAACAAACATATCCATATAGTCGTTAGAGACGACTTTAATACATGTTTGAATTATCCACTATACTTAGCTTAATTCTTTCACTAATGACAATAGTTTTATATAAGGTTTTACTAAGTCGACACTACTCAACCTTTGATACTATCCCTCGTCCTCACAACTTGTAAAAGAATTTTACACCCAATAGTATAACTACCTTATACTAACCTCAATAGAGGATTTTCTCAAACAATGTTTAATAAAAACAAAATAAAATAAACAACTCAAGTAATTAAACAAAATTCAACATAAACAAAAACATTTGAGATAGAAACAAAGAATAACTTCCCAATGTTTTTCAACTCTTTCGAAGATTAATCTGATTGTTGTTCACCAATGACACTAACTGACTCACAAAGCCACATACCACATGCAGCCAACCAATGCCCACAGAGCCACACCTACCCAATTTGCCGCTCCACTCCACTTTAACGTGATCTACTCATTCACCAACAATAAACCCAGAATAAGACAAAGAGAGAGTCACTTATAAAAGAGTCACGCATGCACCATCACAAAATTTGCAACTCATTAACACTGTCCTTTAACCCACGATGACCTCATACATATGTACTTCTATTCCAGTTTATCACACACACACCTTCACCTAATCACCAAAATAATTAAATCAAGGTTTCACCATTCATCCACGACTACAATCAATACTCCAATAAAAAATCACCAAAATCACTCACATGTGTTATCCAACTATAGGGTCACACACACTAGAAGATGAAACTTCGAATCACACATGCAACAACCACACTACAATAGTCTACCAAAAATCTTTCAATGAACTAACATGATTTTTGATACACTCCCAATAAATATATACTTCTATTTCAGTTCAAGTCTTATCTTAGAATCTAATTCAAATAAAAAGTATTACTTATTTACACCACCTCTTAATTTGGATTTTAATCATTATCTTAAAGGCTCAATAATTAAAATTGCCAAAATTAAATAATGAGATATAATAAATATCTTAACAATTGGTATCATCTGTCGGTTACTTGATATAAAGCAATTGTATTAGTAACTACTAATTTTTTGGCACAAAAAATAGAAAAATACATAGAAAATTAAACAGATCAATACCCAAGATTTGGTAACGCAGTTTGACACACCTTACTTATGTCTGCAAGGCCCTTACCTAGCTTAATACGTTCACTAACGACAGTAGTTTTATATAAGACTTTACTGAGCTGACACCACTCAACTTTTGACGCTATCCCTCGCCTTCACTACCTGTGAAAGTAATTCACACCTAATAACACGACTGACTCGTATTAACCTCAATAGAGGATTTTTCTTAACAATCTTTTAACAAAAGAACAATAAATAAATAACTCAAGTGATTAAAAAAATTCAACATGAATGAGAACATTTGAGAAAGAAAAGAAAAATACTTCCCGGTAGGTTCAGGTCTATTGAAATAAATATGAAAATTGTCACCACACACGATGGGTTGAGTCACGCAAATAGCAATATTAACTCAAAGCTGTAGCAGGAAGAAATCAAGTAAGACAGACCAAGTAGATAGGTCTTCACACAAAATCCAGCAGAACCCACACTACGATTAACCTTGGCAGAAAACACACACAATATGTATAATAATTCAGCAGTGAACCACAAAACAAAAATCAACACGCAGTCGTGAACACTTCAAGATGTTGTACCCATAAATACATCAATCAACAAACTTTGCAGCCTAAGATGGAATTATATCAACGTACAAATCATCACGTTAGTGCTTTCATGCACATTGTTTTATCGCTAAAATAATCAAACCAACTACGACTACTACGAGGACGACTACGAGGACGACTACTACTACTACTACGACTACTACAACTACTACTATTACTACTACTACTACTACTTCTACTATTACTACCACTTCTACTTCTACTACTACTACTACTACTACTATTATTACTACTACTACTACTACTACTTCTTCTTTTCTTCTTTTTATTATTATTGTTTTCGTTTTTATTTTTATTTTTATTTTTACTTCATTTTTTTTTAATTTTATTTCATTTTTTCTTTTATAGTTTCATTTGAGCTGTTGTTGATTCCTCCACAATGTGTGGCGCAGTTCAAAATTACAAAAGGTAAATTAATAAATTGCAGAAAAAAATATCTTAGAAGGTCAGACTCAGTTTAATTTGTAACCATTGTATTTTACCAAAACATCTTCCACTGATTTTAAAAGGAAAATACCTGTTTAACTAGTATTTGGAATATAACATGACCAACCAACAACCCATAACCTGTTTTAGGGATGATAATGGGTGGGCATCTAATTTGATTAGATTTGTCAAATTTAAGTATTTAAATTCAATATAATTTTAATTTAAATTGGACAAAATTTTCGAAAATCTAATAAATTATAAGAAATTGGGTTCAACTGATTCTAAATAAATAGAACAAAATAGATATAATGGAGTTTGGTATGAGTCGAAAATCCACGGGTTTAATGTTTATATATATAAATAAGAGTGTTAGTTTTCTTATATTTTTCTAGAAAAGGACACAGTTTTCTTTCTTATTAAAATTATAAATAAAGTCAAATCAAGTTATATATAATTATAATTTTTAATAAAATAAAATATCCTATATGTCATTCTTAAATTTCTTAAACTTAATTTAAATATAAAATTTCTTTTTAACTACTATTTATTAGAATTCATAATTATAATTAAATAAAAACAAATCTCCTTTTAATTCATCTTTAGTTATTGAATTAAATAATTTATAATCAGGTATTAATATTAACATCTAACAACATGTCATGATTACCTCAATACTATAAATGTCAACGTAATTTGACTTAACTTATCTATATATGATTATAACATATAATTTGATTGTTGTCAACTGTTGTAATAGACATAGAATATGAAATAAGTGTCTACTCTTTTAAATTCATTCATGCTAATTAGAATATAATTCATAATTTATATTTGAAAACAACTTTTCAAATATCAACTCGTCTAGTTACAGAATTGATCAAATTACTACTAACAACAAACAATGAAATATTATTCCTAATTATTTTAGTTCAAGCATCTTCTGTATGGTTCATATTATATCCAAAACCAATCTCCTGAGTTGCCTTAAATAGAATTTGTTGTATATCAAAATATAGTAATTTCATATATGATAATTTGATAATCTCAAGTGTAAGGATCTATTGTACAACTATCATGACAAGAGAATTACATATAAGTAATATTTTGTAATAAGTACTCATATGCTTATTTTTAATATTTTCATGTTTTAGTTTATTAGATTGGTTACTTTTTTTTAAAAATAAGCATAACATGTGTCAGTTTTACTATCACATCAATATAAACTATACATCATTTAAGAATAATACATAAATACAATTTCAATCCTATAATTATGATCCCAACATTATTTTAACTACATAAAAATTATTTTAATTATTTTATCATTAGTTTAAAATATCAAATATAATTAATAAAATACTAAAGAAAAATAATGTCTTTATTAACTGGTATTCAATTGTTATTATACTGATCTAAACTATCATAACAAAAATATCAAACTAGAAAATGGGTAAACCAATTATGAAAATGAAAAAAAACAATTGCTTTAAATTTATTGAGATCAATGGGATTAATTCAATTGTTTATTACATGTAATTATATATGTTAGTAGGGATTCAGATATAGGTAATTATATATAAAGAGATAGTAAAATTAGACAGAGTGAGTGAAAGGAACTTATACTTGTTTTGGATATATATATATATATATATATATATATATATAAATAGCTAGATTTGTTTCTTTAACTAAAAAAATTAAAAGACACAAAAATTAGTACATTTTACTAATTTAAACTGCTTAATTACATATGTTATTGGGATTGGCATATAATATTTATGTATAGTAATATTAAATTTTATTATACGTAAACTAAGAATAAAATTTTTGTGTTAGCCTGAGTAAGAAAAATAAATTAATAATAAATAAATATTCTAGATTTATCGATACCAAAAGACTTAATTTAATTGGAGTATTTTATTACATAGAATTATATATGTTATTAGGGATTGAGATATACATAATTATATATAAAGATATATAAGATAGAAAATTAAATAGAGAAAATTATAAAGGAATTCAAACTTGATTTGGGTATGTATAAATAAGTAGTTAGATTAGTCTTTAACTAAATAATCTAAAGATACAAAAAGTTACTACTTGTTACTAATTTCGAAAAATATCATTATGGAAAAAGCATTATTTTTGTCCAGAAGAATTATTTAGGGAGAGGGTTGGTTTGATTCAAAATTAGTAATGCAAGGAACTATGCAAGATTAGTTGGTCCTGATCATCTGCATTAATCAGGTATTGCTATTTAGATTTGAATTTAGATAAATTAAGCACAATGTAATTAGATTCAAATTTAATTATTATTTATAATTAGAATTGTACAAATTTAGACTCTTTTTTATTTATGTTTAATTGTTCAATTAAATAATTTATAATTTTACATCAAGATTGTCATGATCACCTAATATAATGTTCATCATAATTTGACTCATCCTATCCATTCATAATTACGATATATAATTTCATCTTTTCAGTGATTAGTATTCCAATTGGGAGTATGAAACTATTGTCTATTCTTTTAACTCTAGTCATATTCATCCTTATCAATTAGTACTTAATTTATAATTAATATTGAAAATAACTTTTCATATCTGAATTCACTATAGGCAGATAATCCGTTAAATCATTGTTACTAAATAGAATAGCTCAGTAGCATCATAATATACTAATTCTCACATGTGATATTTTAGCAATCTAAGTATAAAGATTAATTATACAACCATGACCTTATTCTTTAATAAGAAATCAAGTATTTGTTTAAATATTTTATTACTTTAATTTATGATATCAATTATTTTTTATAAAAAATAAATATAATATATCTTAGTTTTATTGTTACATCAATATCTTATTTAAATGAACCTATAATTAGAAATAATATACGAATAATACCAAATTAAATATTGTAATTATGATCTCAACATAATTTTAAGTATATATTAAGTATTATATGGATCTTTAGTTTCAAAATATCAAATATAATTAATAAAATACATAAGATAAAATTTTCCTTTATTAATTAAAGTAATAATGTCATACAGTCAATCAAATTTGTTGCAAGGACATATTTTGAGATTAGAAAGGAAAGAAAAATATTCAAGTAATATTTAATAGTTATTATAATAATCTAAACTACCATAACAAAATATCGTGTGAGATAATAGAAAAAACAATTATTTTATATTTAGCTAGATCAAATGACTTAATTTAATTGGTCCCTTTTCTTACGTATAATTATGTATGTTATTAACAATTTACATATAAAAATGGGAAATTAGATAGCAAAAGTGGAAAAGCAATTCAAACTCATTTTAGTGCCTGTTTGCTTCAGGTTTTGAAAGATAGAAAAGTATTTTTTTTTTACTGCAAAAACTAATTTTAAGAAAATTGAGTGTTTGGACGTAAAATCCAAAAGCACTTTTTTAATAGAAATGATTTTTTTTAGAAGTTAAAATACAATTTTTTAAGAAGCTCAAATTTGGAGCTTTTCAAAAAAATTCTACTAATAAAAAGCTCTATTGGTATAAATCCATCCAAACAGACAATTAGATACATATAAATAAGTAGTTCGATTTGTCTCTTTTAACTGAAAGATTTAAAGATACAAGAGTTACTTAATTATACATGCTATAGGGATTGATCTATACATACATATATCAAGATGTTTATGTATAATAATATTGCTTTTTATTATATGTAAACTAATAATAAAAATTATGTGTTAGCCCATTAAAAAAAACTTGATTTATATCTTAAATAAGTTTAAAGATAAATTTAATTTAGTTTCAAATAAAAATTATTAAATTTATATTTTATTATAACTCATCTTTAACATTTAAATAAGATAGGCAAGTAGAATTACATAAAAATTTGATTTATTATTAACCTGGTGCACCTAGGATCTCCACTTATCCATTGATTTTGCTGGCATTCCTTCATAACAATTAACAAATGCCAATTATCCTTCCTTAATTTTTTTGATTAAATACAATTAACATCTTCCTTTTCTTACTTATCACAGTGAAATAACGTATTCATAATAGAACCGCTTTCATTAAGCAATTAAACGTAGAGGGAATTCTTTCAACTCAAGCCTATATATAGCATCTCGTCACATCAATACTGAATTGGATTGTTCAATTATATGACAAGGATGAGTAACATAAATCATTGTGCCTTCCTCTAAGCTATGTTTCCCCAATCTATATATTTTAAAAAAATTCACATTCTCTAAAAGTTATTTTCTTTTCAATTATCCAAAGTTCAGATGTAATATATTAATAATAAAAGTCAAGCATGCTCAATTCAATGCCCAAAACATAGGGTTGGGTAATATACTACCATGCACTAATGCCATTTAAAATTGGATAAAAACGATAAAAATAAAAAATAAAATCCATTAGTAAAGACAGCAAGAACAGGAGGCCATTTGCACTGACCAATACACTTGATCGTAATCTTGTTTAAAAGAACTACATTTGGCCACTATCATTTGTCCGACGTGCTTAATTTGATATTGGAAGTGGAATCTTAAACCTCACCTACCTCTTTTTTTAAATCCTGATGATTACTAGTCACATGGTTAAAGGAGAAAGTATTTGATTTAGTGTTATATTCCACTAAAATTAAATTAATCAAATTTAATAATTTAATTTTAAATTGAGTATGGAACCTAAGCTATGTCTTATTTTTATATTTATATCAAATGTAACCCATACAGGTCATCTTCTCTTTATCAATTAAATCTTGATGATTACTAGTCACATGATTAAAGGAGAGAGTATATATAGTACATCAATTTCCTTTAAAGCAAACTAGCAAAGCTTTAAAAGAAAGGATTAGTTTCAGTGTTATATTCCACTAAAATTAAAGATGATAATTAATTAAATATTTCATTCAAAATATATATTTATATATTTAAATATTTACTCAATACACATTTAAATAGCAGTTCTTATAAATTGTTTAATTTGTTATAAATGAAAACCTAGAAGAGAATTGAAAATGTATAATTAAGTCACCAAGCAATTTTACCATATAATAAATGGATTCAGTCTTGTGACAATTTCCAAGATTAGTCTTTCCCTTAACAAACAAGCCTAATGAAGGTGTAGAACAATCATGTAATCATGAGAAAAAAAATCACGTTAAGTTGATGGAAGGATGAGAAAGAAATTAAAGACATGACAGGAAAATCGAGGATGTTTCAGGTGGTGGTACTATCAGTGTCGTCGATTTTGAATATGCGAGCGCAGGTGTAGACCGAACAGAAGGCCTGTAATCCCATCAGGAGCAGGAAACAAATTGCTGCAATCAATGTCAGAAATTGCCAAGAACCGAACACATAAACCTTAAGAAACCTCCCAATTTTCACCTTCCAACGCCCGTTGTAATGCTTGTTAACATCTTCAATCACCTTGTCCAAGAAAGGAACTCTAGTGAGTCTAATGGACTTGCTCATGCC
>JANQBM010000005.1:5841626-5856375 GCA_025594535.1 Erythroxylum domingense
GATGACCTAGATAGGATTGATGTATTCTTCCTCTTTCATATAGCATTCTGTACTAGGTTGTTATATTTATGTACAGATAGTACAGTATGGAATGATGTATAAACTTTTAATGTTGATCAATTAAATGAGGAAGAGTTTGATTTTAAAAATAATGTGGTTTACAATTAATGCTTTATTATACAAATTGATGTGATGCCATGTGGAGTGATTGTAGTGATCGCACGTAGTACCGGAATGACCTGTGGGCGTCCCGGTGCGTACCCTACGGTAAGGGAGTGTTACACTAATTACGTAGAGGATCCTGACCGTTCGGTTCGAGTTTTCGCTCCATCTTTGACTTGGGGTAGGGTTCTATGTTCTAAAAGATCGGGTCATGGTGGCAAGTGAAATTGAAGGAATGTTAACTTTGTCTTTTTTTATACATATGAAACCTTGAATGAGGTTGTCAGGTGTTCCAATATTGTAGAAACATCTCAAATCATTAGGGCTTTGGACATTTACTTAACTGTGTAGATCTATATAGCCGCTGGTGAGTTATCCCCACAATGTGGTCTCACAGGTCCTTGTCTACACCATCTTCTCTGCTACTAACGCTAAGAGAAACGTTAGAGACTCCCATGTTCCCGTATGTACCTTAACTTATCTATCTTCTTTTTAATTTAGTTTTTACAAATGCCCAGTGTTCATCGATTCACGACATAAACAACAACATTCACTCCTCTTTTCAGATATGTTTCTTGATTAAGCAGTCTCTTCTACTGTGGGGTTTCCTCGGTTTTGTGTTTTCTAAAATTTTTATTCTTTATGCATTTTTTGGTTTTGATATTAGCTTCTTTGTGTGATTTAAGGTTGAATGCTTTTTGGGTTTTATTATTTTGATGTCATTGTATTTAATATTGTTTGGTTTATGTCAGGATTGAATTTTTATGCCTAATGATCTTATGGTTTCATTTTGGGAGATCTTCTTTTGTTCTTTCACCTCAACAGATCCCATTTCTCTACTTTGCCTCCATGGCTCTGATTGTTGCACACTACCAAATGCTCGATGATTTGATGATTTTAAAAACTCTTCACATTCGTATCTTCTTAATAATTTTTTTATGTTAAAGTTCTAATTTTTGCTACCTAGATTGTTGTGGTTTCCTTTGATACACATTTTTGGTAAAGATCGTATTTTATTCTATTTTATTTATTTATTTTAGTTTTATTTATTTACTTTTTTTAACCTGCATAACTTATTTGTAGTTTTTTGTTGTATTATTACTATACTACTTTTTTTTCATTGTCATATTTGTATGTGGGTCTACCAGAAACTGCCTCTCTACTCTGTAGGGGTAAGGTTACGTACCATCAAACCTCCCTAGACTCCGCATTGGTATAGGATTCAGACTGGGTGTGATGATGATGATGATAATCAATCACATATAAATTCGAGCAACATTAAGAAATATGCATTTAGAAATATATCATCATATATGCAAAAATATATCATATAAACTCTTCCCCTTTGTCATAATCAAAAACTAAGGAGTATAGGGAGGAAATAAAACATAATGAAATAGAGGAAAAGAGTAAATGATGCATCAAACAAAACCATCAGTATAAATAAACTAAGCAGAAAGCAAGTATTCACAGAGTTATTGAAGAGATTCAAGGATTCTTCTAAGTAAAATTTGAATGTCAAGAAGTTGATTCTGCATGTTGTCTATTTGTTCTCATATTTAATCTTGATTGGCTTGAATGTTCTTTAGCTATTATTAGAGATTTACACTATTTTCATCTTGAGGAGGAACATTAGCTCGTTGATTTGGAGAAGAACCTAGGATTTTTATTTCTCTTTCAGATTTCTTTTCCACCTAGACATTGTTTTGCAATTTGTATCCGAACTGGTAAGGAATAGGAGGGTGAAACTTAGCCAGTGCATAACAACTTAAATTTGCAAAAGGTACTCCATAATGATTGAAAATCTAGGTGAGCAACATTCCTAAAGGTGGGCAACTGATTGTATTTTTGTGATTCTGTTTATCCACCATAAACCTTAAGATCATTGTAAGGAGATTCATTCTGTTTCCTTTCAACAAATTATACACTACATAAGTGTCTAACAAACTGCACCTTTCAATATAACTATGCCTAGGGAAAATAGAAGTAGCTGATAATGATGGAAGGCATCATGGTAGTAAGTTAAATTGCCTCTTCCAAAGTCTCCCATCTTGGGTATTTTCAGCATTGAGGCAAATGGATTTAACATTTTCTCCCAAATTCAAATCATCAACATCCCATTTATAATAAGGAAAATCAGTTCTCCTTATAAGAGCTATATCCAATATATCTCCTAAAACCTCTTCAGAAATTAGAATCTCACTTTCACGTACCCATGAAACAATGGCTAGCTTTCCATTAATTACTTCCTTTCTCATGTGTGTGTAGAATGCCCTAACTAGCTCATCACACACTGTCTCATCTAATTTCAAGAAAATTTCCCCACCCATTGCAACAAAGTAAGGAGAGATAGGTACAACTATATTATCAAACATCATGGGAGGCAAGACTCTCCCAGTAGCCACCTTTTCTTTCTTGTATTGAATTTTATAACGAACTTCAGCTTCTGTTGATTGAAAGATTTTTGGTGGTATTAATGTCTTTCCTTTTGGTGCAACTATTTTTTTCTTTGCTTTATTTTCTTTAGGAATCATCTTTTAAAGAAACAACTCATTTCTATCAATAGAGTCCTTGATAATTTCTTCAGTCACAGGTGCTTTTCCTTTCTTTATTTCTTCCCTTTTTCTTTTTATGGATTCTTCTTCATCATTCTTTTCAGCATTAATGGTTTTTTTTCTTCAGAAAATTTCTTAGTTTGATCTGTAAGACTTCCTCTGGTTCATGGTTGTCTGATCAACAAAGAAGATTCTTCATCTGAATCATCATTGCTTATATCCCAATGTACTTCTGATACTTGGGGTTCAGTAACAAGTGCTTCACTATGACTATTAGAATAAGTTGGAGTTTTCTTTTATCCTTTTGATCTAGTTCGTGCCATTTTAAAAGAGATGGATGAGGTTTAGAAGATCTGAGATGAAACCAAAAAGTTAGAATGCAGAGAGTCAAGAGTGACGCTTCAAAGAACAATAAGGGTGAGTAAAAGAGAGAAGTTTGTTTCTGGTATATTAGGTGTTTCTTCAGTGTTGATCTTGTGTGAAGATGAACAATCATACACTAATACAGGAAGAGTGATCGTTTACATATCTTTTGATAGATTCGTACTGCTACTTGTCAGAACTTCGCTCTTGTCTTTAAATATTGTATTAACAAAATAAAGGAAATTACCTTTTTAGTAAATGCGTAATTTTGTTATATTAAACTGAGAGGAGCCTTCTAAAATAAGGGGCCTTCTAAACTAGATAGAGCCTGCTAAACAAAAAGAGAGTTTTTAAGGGAGTAGAATAGAAGGATCTTGCTAAACGAAATGCTATATTTATACAGAAATAATATTAGAGAGTTTGCACATTCTAAGCTCTTTTCTTAACATGCAAAATCTATAATATTCATGCATAAATAATATTAGAGAGTTTGTACATTTCAAGCTCTTTTCTTAACACGCAAAATCTATCTTCAGAGAATGGCTTGGTGAAAATATCAGTTACTTGATTTTCAGTACTAACATGCAAAAGATCAATGGTTCCTTCTAAAACATAATCTCTAAGAAAAAAATGTTTGATTTCTATATACTTAATCCTATAATGATGCACAGGGATTTTAGAAAGATTTATAACACTCTTATTATCACATAATATAGGAATATTGAGAAAAGTTTAGAGAAAATCCTATAGTTGATGCTTCATCCATAATATTTGAGCACAACAGCTGATAACTACTATGTATTTCGCTTCAGTCATCAAAAGCGCTGTGCAATTTTACTTCTTGTAGGACCAAAATACTAGACATCCTCCAAGAAACTGACAATGAACACTTGTGCTTTTTGGATCGACTTTATCACCTGCATAACCTGTATCACAATAGCTCACTATGTCAAATGAATAAGTTTTTGGATACCATAGTCCAAAGTCCATAGTTCCGTAGAGATATCAAAAGATTCTTTTGACTTCTTAAAGGTGACTTTCTTTTGAATTTGATTGAAATCTTGCACAAAGACAGACACTAAGCATAATGTATGGTCTTGAGCTTGTAAGATAGAATAGTGATCTAATCATTCCTCTATACTTTGTGTCATTTGTAGCTTTCCCTTCTTCGTCTTTATCAAGTTTAGTTCCAGTGTATACGGGAGTACCCATCAGTTTAACGTTCTCAAAATGATATTTCTTGATGAGTTCCTTTATGTATTTGTCTTGGACAATGAAGATTCCTTTTTCTGTTTGTTTGATTTGTAATCCAAGAAAGAATGATAATTGTCCCATCATACTCATTTCAAAATCCCCCTGCATTAATGCTGAGAATTCTTCATAGAAGAATGGATTAGTAGCACCAAATATTATGTCATCGACATATATTTGCACTATGAGTAAATCATTCTCCTTTCTTTTAATAAATAAGGTTTTGTTAACCTTTCCTCCTTCAAGATTATTCTCAAACAGAAAGTTACTTAACCTCCCATACCATGCTCGAGGAGCTTGCTTTAGACCATACAGAGCTTTGGATAACTTCATCTTGTAATCCAAATGGTTTTCATCTTCATAACCTGGGGGTTGCTTAACAATTACTTCTTAGTTAATGTAACCATTTAAGAATGCGCTTTTAACATCCATTTGGAATAACTTAAATTTTCTATAGTATGCAAAGGCAAGTAAAATTCAAATCGATTCTAATCTAGCAACGTATGCATAAGTTTCATTAAAATCAATACCTTTATGTTGATTGTAACCTTGAGTCACAAATCTAGTTTTTTTTACCACCTTACCATTTTCGTCAAGTTTGTTTCGAAATACCCACCGAGTCCTAATGGTTGACATGTTTTGAGGAAGAGGTACTAGATTCTAGACTTTATTTTTGTCAAATTGGTTTAGTTCGTCTTTTATGGATGATACCTAGTTTTCGTCAGTAAGGGCTTCTTCAACGATCTTTGGTTCTATTTGTGAAATGAGAGCCAGAAAGTTATTCTTGAACAATGATCTTGTTCTTAGACTTTTAGAGGGATCTCCAATAATATATTTATATGTATCAAGGCCTCTTCATACTCCAAATGTTTTTCGTTGCATAGGCTCCTATTGAGATGAAGGAGACTCTGTTCTAGCTTTTGTGGAGCCTTCTTGATTTTGTAATTTTGAGGGTATTATTAGAGTAGTTTGATTCTCTGATGTATTTTTAGGAATCAAAAGATGCTCTTCATCATCTTAATCAGTTGCTGTTGTCGATGGTAATGCTTCATCAAATACCACATGTATCCATTATTCTACTTTCTTTGTTTTTTTAGTATATATTCTGAATTCTTTACTGGTGTTACTGTCACTTAGAACAATAACTTCGTTTGATCTCGCATCGAACTTTTCAAGGTTTTCTTTTCCATTGTTTAGAACAAAACACTTACAGCCAAAAGATCGAAAGTAAGCAACATTTGGTTTTTTTCCTTTCCACAACTCATAGGGGGTCTTTTTAGAATAGGTCCTATAAGACATTTATTAAGAACATTGCATGTCGTGGATACTACTTCTGCTTAGTATCCATAAGGTAGTCCACTTTCACGTAGCATGATCCTAGCCATATCAACCAAAGTTCAGTTTTTCTCTCTATAACTCCATTTTCTTGAGGCATCCTTAAACAAGAGAAGCTATGAGTTATATCATTGCTGTCACAGAATTCTTCAAATTTTTTATTATCAAATTCTCCTCCATGATCGTTTCGAATTGAAGTGATGCAGTACCCTTTTTCTATTTGAATTTTTCCATAAAACTTCTCAAACACTTCAAAAGCATCATCCTTATTTGATAAGAAATAAACCTATGTAAATCTGGAGTAATCATCTATTAGAACAAAACAGTAATGTTTATCACTAAAACTTTAAGTCCTAGTGGAACTAAATAAACCCATGTCCACAACTTCAAGTGGTTGGCTAGTAGACACCATATTTTTGGGAGGAAAATTGCTTCTGACTTGTTTACCTTTTGAACATGTCTCACAAACCTGATTGCTTTCGAACTTTAAGGTCAGTAGTCCTCTTACTAACTTGTCTTGGATAATTTTGATGGAATGCTCATGCTGACATGTTTGAATCTCATGCATCAAGATTCTTCCTTCCATTAACAAAATTTTCTAGATCTTTCTCTAGAGATAAATCTTCCCAACATTTTTCTCCTTTTTAATTTTTAAGGCGGTAACTTTTTCTTCTAACTGTTACCTTATCAAAAACATTTTTGAGCAGAGTATTTTTCAGCTTAGCTACTCTTTCTTCCAGAGCTTCCTTTTTAGAAACTTTTTGCTTATATTCAATCTCAAGAGACATATTCTTGGTTGCCAAATTTTCATTTACAGATTCCATTGATTTAATCTTACTCTTCAGAGATGTATCATTGCTTTTGGACTTCTCAACTTCTTTGAAATACTTCACCGTCAACTTTTTTTACCGATCATACAATTCATGATATGCATTTTTCAATTCATCAACTTCAAAATCAAAGTTAGTGCAGCATCCCATCTCCCAAATTGTTGAGATATTTAAAGTGTTAGACTAATAAGTCATATAAGTGGCAACATATAGAATAAAATTGGTACAATTATGACATAATTTTTATAATTGTATCCAAATGCATAATATTAGCATACACACATTAATTTTGGATTAGACAAATTACACTCAATTGACATATTCCGGGGTATGAAACTAAGATGAAGGTGATAAATGACTAAGCATAATAAATGTGATATGAATGTGTATTTCCAATGTCTTGTACTTTGGTTTACCAATGACAAGAATTTATGGATTATAATTAGTAAATTGGAATTAATTAGTACGAATAAGAGATTTATGAATTAATGTGTATTTTTGGACTAGAAAAAATGTCAAGTGGTAAGACAATTGACAAATGGCAGTAGAAATAATTGACACATAGTAATAGAAATAAGTAACAAGTGGCATTGAGATTTATTGACAAGTAGCATTAGGATTTATTGACAAGTGACATAAAAAATTAGGTGACAAATGGACTGGTTATTAAATGTCATTGGGTTCCAAAAGTCATTAATTGATTATTTATGTGGTAAGTGTCATGACGTGTGTCATAACACCCACCAAGCTCATTAATCCACAATTATTTACACCTATTGAAAGACCATCTTCATCTTTTCATTGTCTTTCATTTTCACTAAATGCTCTTATCTTCTTCATTTCTTCTTCTCCATTTACGACTCACTCACTCTCACCCTCTTAACATTGAGCTTTGCTATCATTTTTCACTAACCATTCCAAGATGTTGTCTTCTTCATCTTGATATTTGAAAGCCTAAACTATTCCTCCTTGAAAGTTGATGATTGCGTAACAAGGAGAAGCTAGGGTTACTTGAAGATTTGAGAAGGGTTTGAGTTAAACAAGTAAGTTAAATATTGTTCTTTATGGTTTGTTTAAATAGAAACATGTATGATGATGATTTTGAGATAGATGGATCATGAAAATGGTGGTTAAGAGTGTTAAATGTTGATGAAAATGAATATGTTTGATGTTTTATTTTTGTATAAATGATGAAAAATAGTTTATGGATGATATTGAGATGAAATTGATGTAAAAATGAAGAGGAAATGAAGTAGAAATTATGAACTATGCATAAGATATGTTCGATGTGTTATGAAAGAGTTAAAATCTAGAAAAGTGTAGGAAAAAGGGGTGGTCCATGATCGTGGCACTCTTCCCACGACCGTGGACATATGCATTAGCTTGTGTCACGATCATGGAAAGGTACCCCATGATCTTGGGGAAGGTTTTGAAATGGTAATTTTAGTTTTGTGCAATTGATGAACCAATTAATGATAAGATACTTTCCTATGGTACATTTAGACTTAAATGAGGCGTGAAATGAACCTAGTTTTAGGTTAAACAAGTTGATAAAGTGTTTGATAAGTTTAGATTGATAATTGAGGTTATAACTAAGAAATGATTTGATGATATCAATGGATATAAAATCTGGAAGTTTAAAGCTATTAATGGAAGGAGAGTGTTCTTAGGAATGCTAATGTGATTCAAAGGAGATGAATGATATGAATTAAGTAAGAATGAATGGGAATTTCAATATTAAGTGATCATTATAATGTTAAAAAAAGGATTGGAAACCATGTGATTGATGAATGTATGAATTATAAGTATACTTGACGTATTAGCCTAAGTGCAAATTAGTGATATCCAAGTGACAATAATAGAATGATCAAGACTTGTGTTTTAAGGATACGTACCCGAAAATGTCATTAAGCATACATTGTACATAATATATATACATATGTGTATGATTGAATACTTATGTGATTGGTCAAATTAATAATATGTGTATTGCATGAAGATAGATACGCAATTTAATCGTCAACATCCAGACATTGCCAGATTATAAAAACAATAGCTAATCTGGAGTGTACTGTGAGTAACCTAGATGTTTCTCACTAGGAATGATTGTATTTGCTTAAATTGCAATTATTGGATTGAAATTGATATAATTGATAATTTTGGACGATAATAGTTCGAGGAGTTTGAAATTGTAAATATATTGGGAGTGTCGTGATTGTATATAAATCTGAAAAAAAATATGTGTTCTCAATAAATATGTTAAATGCCAGACTTACGTCCATTGAAAATGTGAAAAGTGAAAGTGTATATTGAATAAAAGTGATTGATTGCATATAATGTGAAATGATGCATCTCATTACATTGAAATGAATGATCAGATAAAGGAAGTTGTGACTGGAGTGGCCAATGATAAAGAGCTTAAAGCTCAGAAAATTTGGATAAAGAGCCACAGCTCACTATTAAAATGAGGCTTGTATCTCTAATATATACGGGATAGCTATCAATAAGTCCGGTATCCACAGTAGATACGAGACAGTTAAAAAGGCCCTTGATCATAACAATTAACAATAAAAGTGGAGTCTAATGAGCAATTGCATATAAAATTTGATATGTGTTATATGATTGATTGAAATGAATTGTATGGACTGTCTTGAAATAGAAATGTGAAATAGTGTAAAAAATGGTATTTGTTGAAATATGATGAAATGTGAAGTAATGTTCAATATGTGATATGACTTATCTGTGAATTGAATGTGAATTATGAATTGTTCTGTGTTTGATATGAGTGAGTACATTGATGATGGTTCACTCACTGAGTTCGTAAAATTCATCAAAATTATAACGTTGTCTTTCAAGTTTAAGGGATATTCAGTTAGATTAATTGGAGAATAGCCACTGCAATCGAACATGAGTTAGTGATCGGGATCAATTTGCACCTGCATACATCTTCAGTGATTTTGTATCTGAATTGTATTCCGCAACTATTGTACAATGTAAGTGAATTATGTAAAATGTAATGACATTTATGACTGAATCTGTTTGTAAATGAAATGAGCCATGAATGAGTTTTTGTATGTTTAAGATGTGTTTGATTGTCTGAAAAGAATTTTTTTTTCTAATGAGTAATTTTGATCATCTTAATATGTCATCCTCATAAAGTATATTCTTGAATAATTGTCAATATGTTCAAGCATATGCTTTATGAGAGTGGTGGGTTACAGTTAGAGTAATATACCTCATCACCTCCTGATTCAACCATGAAGCAAACGTTGCACACTTTTGGTTCTTCTTCTTCAAAGTTTTCAGAATCCTCATTTGACCAGACTGTAGTCATTGCTTGGTTTCTGGATCTTCTGTTCTTTGACTTGTCCTTTTGAATAAGAGGACATTATGCTCTTGTGTGTCTAGGCTTCTTGTAGTGATAGCATATGATTTAATTATTTTATGTATTTTTATTATTGATGTTGCCTTTCGATATGAACATGTTGTTTCTGGCTTTCTTGTTTCCTTCTCTTTCCTTTATCAACTTCTTCTTATAGAAGAGAGCATATTTTTTGACCATAAAATTCAACCCGTCATCTCCATCTATTTGCAACTCAGTGTCACTTTCATCAGTGTTTGAATCGTTAGTTGCTTTAGTGTCATTCCTTTTTTATAGGAAGATCCTTCATTTGGCCTAAGCTTGGTTTCATGGATCATTAGATTTCCTTATAGCCAGTCGAGTGAAATAGTTTCTAGATCCTTGGCTATTTCTAGAGTTATCACCTTAGATCTCCATTCCTTTAGTAGTAACCTCAGAATCTTCATTACGAGCTTGTCATTGGGATATATCTTTCCCAAGTTCTTTAGGGTCGTGATGATGTTGTTGAAGCGTGTGAAGAATTTGTCTATGGTCTCTCCCTGTTTTATACCAATAGTTTCGTATTGATTCATTAAAAGACTTATTCTATGCTTTTTTACCTCATTTGTTCCTTCAAACTGACTTGAAGTTTGTTCCACATTTCTTTTGCTATAGAGCAGTAGGATATCTTTTCATATTCTTTTGGAGACAATGCACATACCAGGTGATGTTTTGTCTTAGAGTTTAGTTGTGCATTTCTCCTGTCAGCATCAATCCATACTTCTACATTATCGAAAGTGGGAATTATAGTACCAACTTTAATTGCTTGTCATACTTCAATATCTATAGATTAGAGATATATGATCATTCTCTCTTTCTAGTATAAGTAGTTGTTTTCATTGAAGTTAGGAGGTTTTGAGACAAACTATCCTTCAAAATTTCCCAAAGTGTTTGCCATGATCTATCATGTGTTGTAAAATATAAAAATGTGAAATCTCGCTCTAATACCAAATGATAAAAACAAACACATGTAAACGGGGGAGGGGGGGATGAATTGTGTGTATAAATTTTTTTGTAAGTTCTTTCAATTCATATAATAAACAAATCATAGTTAAAAAAAAGAATAAGAGCCTGTCAGACAATAAAGCCTTTTTAAACGATAAGAGGTTATTAGGAAATAGGAACCTTTTATGGGATATGACCTTGCTTAAACGAAAGGAGATTATTGAATGATAAATCCCATAAAATAATTTAAAAATAGAAGGCACTTGTTTAAACTGAAAGAACCTTTTGCAACTTGAAAACAGAAGAAACCTTTTATAAAGGTGAAGGAGCCTCTTGTTAAAAACAAAACACACAAACACACACACACTATAATGTGAAAATTTAAAGATTAATGAGAGAAAGAAGAAAGACGTTGTCGATTTATACTGGTTCGGCTTAAAACCCAAGCCTACATCTAGTCCCCATGTATCTAACTTGGGTGTTTCATTATAAAAATTGAGTATTAACTTTAATGAGCCTCTTTAAGCTCATAAGTACATATTTTTCAAGATTTTTCAACCTTTCACACTTGAAGTGTATAACAAGTTTCTAAAAAGTTCACAGAAAAACAAAATAACTATTTCTCTCTTGATAAAGTGATTTCACTTTCTAAAGTACAATAGTAATGATATGATTCTCATGAGTATAGATGCTGCTCAAATGTTTTGATAGTCTGAATATGTTCGTTCTAATTCATAAATGTTGTTGCTCTTCCTTAAATATTCAACTTCTTCAACTAGTCGTTGCTTCACTCATATCTTTAGTGAACTGGATTGATTTAACCTTAAATAAATTTGATGTCATTTTTACCAAAAATCTTCCAGTAATCACGAAGCTAACATATGACCTTCATAATTAATAGGGTCATTTCGGATAAACTATTTTTAATAAGGTAAGTTTATAAAGAAGGTTCCTATAAGAAAGAAAGTATATTTTTATGATTTTATTTCCTTTTTGAAAATTAAATAATTAATTTATAGAAAAATAAATCCAATTTAAATTTTGAAATATTATATAGTGATCATCAAAATTGTTAAATATAAATCTTGAGCTAGCAATTATGTGACTCCATAGAGATTGTGTTTTCACCTATCCCTTTTAGATGTGTATCTTTGGAAGAACCTACTCTTCTACTTTTGTCTTTGTCCTAGAAAACAATAAAAGCTTAGACTCTACTTTTGCTCTTATGCCTCTGCCTAAGGAGACCTGATCTTCTGGCCCTCTTATTCTGGCCCAACCCTGTGCCAGAGCATCCAAGTCATCTATTTTATATGGGACCCACAAAATTGGATGGCTTAGATGCTTTAGCACAGGGTTGGGCCAGAATAGGGGGGCCAGAGGATTTGCTACCCTGCCTAAGGGGTTAATTGAAACATGTTTTTTGTTTTTAGTTCTCAAATCTCCGTATTCATATTCATAGCAGTTACGTAGAAAGAAAGATACTGTGCTGTAACATCGCAAACAGTCGCATCGGTGAGATAAAATAAAGCTCTATTCTCATCAGGACCACTGAACAATCTGTTTGTTATCTTGTCTTCAACAGAACTACTCTTCTCATTCTCTGACATTTTCAAGGAACCAGGACCACTGAAACATCTATTTGTTATATTGTCTTCAATAGATAAAGGAGCCTAAGTACTCTTCTCGTCAGAAATTCGTACTAATTCTAGCTGCTGGAACAATTGCTAAACATTGTAAATGACATTACCAGAAATCATAATGACAGACACAGAACCTCAAAAATATTTCAGTGAATGAAGGGAGGAACGGGTAGTGACTAGTGATGATTATAAGTAATGACTAACTCTAGGGTAGACAATTTTTGCACGCGATCGAGCAGAAGAATTTGTAGGACTTTGGTGACGAAGAGAATAAAAGTTTTGTTCTTTACTGAATTGAAAGGAATATGTCGTGTCGTGAGGGTACAATTTGTCGTGACTTGAGATATTTCACGTTACTTACTTGACACCACAAGAAATATCCCTCGTAAACTCCAAAAATTTCCTTCTGAATTAGATATTTGTTGATAATATATCTTCTGAATTAGGGGGATTTCGGGTATCACATGCTTCCCAAAATTTATAAGAATCAATCAGTAAAATGCAATAATAATAACAAAAAGAATGAAATGTGGATGAGTTGTATCAATCAATTTCAACAAGTGGTCCGGATTCACAACGCTGCAATAAAAAGCCAATATTATCTTTCGATCAATCTTAAGAACTTTATTATTTGTTTCTTAACTTCCTTGGTCCGTCCTAATCATACTCATATCACAAAAATCTCTCAAGATTAATAATAAAACTTAAAAGACAATAGTACACTATGCATCTGAATTCCTTTTGTCAGTCTCCATTTATTTTTTGTCATGGTATCAGAGCTTCTCTTACATTCAGCCAGAATGACTATTCATCTCGGCCGCTGCATTTAGTTTTTTGAGCCTTTAAGTTTTTTTATTCTTCTTGTCTTCTTTCACTTCTTCTTTTTGGTCCCCCTCATTTGCAATATGTCGGGAGGGCCATTTTACGCCAGTATTACTGGAAACCAAAATCAAGACATCTTCACGAAATCTTTGTCCCGAGGACCCTTTGAGACACTCTTACTTAAGCTGGGTATACACAACATATATACTCCAGCTTACGGGGCGTTGTTAAAAGAACATAAATCAGGAGCATCATCCTCCTCCTCCCATGAAGACACCCAAAGCTACGACACTCTTAAATGAGAAAGGCAAAGGAAGATTTTGGAGATCTGGAGATTAAGGAGTTCTGCTGTTTTGTTTTATAGATGGGCTAACCATAACTTAAACAAGACAAGGCCCACATATTTTCACTAGCCCACTGCTTTGTTATTTCCCTTATTATTATTATTAGTCATTCTAGATGCTTCTTATGTATTGTGTTTTTATCTCGTCTGTAAGCTTTGCCTATATAAAGGCATCTATAGCGTAATAAATGTTGAGAGGAAAAAGTATTGAATGTCAATGTCCATTTATTTTTTGTCACCTTTCTGTTGCAAGCATTGAAATTACAACAAACCATAAAAATCTCATTAAGTTAGGATAAACTATAAGAACATGTCTGTAAGACTAATCATAATGTTCTTGGAGAGATGCTCATGTTTCCTAAGATTAGACAGTAGCAAGAACTTGAGATTCTACTGGTTTTAGAACCTCTTCACCCATTTCCTTGCAACCCACCAATTTCTGTGCAATTGAATCAACTGAAACAAATCCATGTGACTGGTAGTGACAAGGGAGGATTATCAATAGCTACTTTTGCAAAATATAAAATAAAACCTTCCAAAGAAACTCGAGAGAATAAGTTTTAAATTTTCCTATATTAATTAATTCAAATCCAACTTTTAAATCAAACTTACCATCACTTAATTGGGTATGATAGCATTTTATATCAATTAAATAATAGTAATAAGCTTAGTAAAAATGATTAAATCATAAATTAGATTATTGAGATATCTATAACTATTTAATTTAGTTTTCTTGTTTCTCTTAAGTTAAGTATGCAACTTCATAAATAACACATTTGCTACTTGTACCAACTCATCATGATAATTACAGATCACTAAATTCATGAATAGTTATAGAATAATCAAATTAATTTGTCACATCAGTCAATATTAATTATTCATAAAATATATAACATAAAACAAGAAATACTTGAATCAAAACATGAACTTAAGTTTAGAACAAAACTTCATAAGGTTACATCTGGAGATTTGAACCCCATTGAATATGAAAATTTGGATTTAGCCACACATGGCTTTAGTTCCAACACTAAAAATAGAAGGAAAGATAAAAGATTAAGAGAAAACTATTAAGAAACGAAAGAGAATAATGTATAAAAGTTAGT
>JANQBM010000005.1:5873742-5888893 GCA_025594535.1 Erythroxylum domingense
GTTTATCATGAGTGGGATCCACATCGCAAAATTCGAATTAATAAGTACTTTAATCAGATAAGTTCATATCTATTTATTGATACCGAATTCATGTCCTCTATGAAGTATGATTCTAAATTGATATAATTGATGACAAGCTACGTCAAGAGAGATGCCTCTATACAAGTAGATATGATATAAGTACCTACACGTATAAGTACCTACATGTATATTATAATATAAGTACCTACACGTATATATACAAAATTACATATATATATATATGTATGTAATTTGAGTAGTCATTATCGTGATGTCTTTGCAAATAATTACGTGATATCTAAATATATGAATAATGATTGAGTACCTATGACATGCTATAGGCATTTATGATGGTTCTTACATGATTAGGTACTTGTTTTGTGAAATTTGGTGATTGATATTTGATTGTGATTTTGGGAGCGGATGAAATATATAGGACATGTCACCAGATGAGTATGTATTAGGACCAAGTGCACACGTATTTGATTATGAGAGATGATTATGATATGATAAGAGATATAATATGGACCGATCTTAATTGATGCTTAAATTTTGGTCAAGCTCTTGTTTAATATGTATATTATCGATATGATTGATATTTTGAACATAATGAGTGATGACTGGTCTATTGATGACGCTTGGTTCGTTATAACCCCTTTAGAGTAAGAGAACCCTACGATTATATGAGTATAGGTGTATAATTGAGACACCGGTGATGCTTAGTTTTCTACGGTCATTCGAAATGTTGTATTATGGAGATTTACTTTTGAAGACTAGGATCTTACAGATATTTCTCCTTCGTGATTTTTCGTGTATTGCATATAATTTGCCATACATCATATATGTGTGCTTATAGTAATATAAACTATATATTGTGTGAGAATGTCGTTAGGTGTTGGTGAGGAGATGTGAACTTCATCAGGAGATGTGAACTTCATCAGTGAGGTCCAACTCCTATCAACTCTATTGTTTAGGTCAGCTACCTCCAACTTCACAGAAGTGACTCCAAAGATTGTCGATTGCAACATTTCTACTTCTAGGTATGATTTTAAATTGTTTTGACTTGCACTCTAACATCCACAATAATATGATTTAATATGTTGAAAAAAAAACTTTCTAATGCATGCTAATATTATTATACTTTACTTTGTTTGTACTTATTCGCGCCTGTATTGTTATTTATCTGTTGAGATTTTTACATTTATTTCTATCGTTAGAGGTTAAGCTTATGTCTGATATGAGGAGTTTGACTTCAGAGTTTCACGTTCCCATTTGACTTCAGAGTTTCACGTTCCCACTTTACTAACACCACATACGCTAAAAATCAGGTCAGAATTTAAAGGAGTACATGCACCGATGGAGCAAATTCATTGTAGCATGTAACTTTGGGTTTTGGTTGCAAATCAATGTTTATGTCACTAAAACATAAAATTGCAAAAAAGTTTATATGATGAATTTAACATCACTCTCTTTTAATTATATATGAGAGATTGGTCTTAATTATTGCACAATAAGAATTCAATTTATTAACAAATTGCACCTAGGGTCTCCACTTATCCATTGATTTTGCTAGCCTGCCTTCATAGTTCGTAACAATTAACAAGTACCAATTATTCGTTCTGAATTTTTGTTTAAATACAATATCATCTTCCTTTTCTTAATTATAATGGCGAAATAATGTATTCATAATATAACCACTTTTATTAAACTGTTAAAACGTAGAGGGAAATTTCAACTTAAACTTATAGCATCAAGTCACATCAATACTTAAGTGGATTGTTCAATTACATGACAAGGAAGAGTAACATAAATCATTGTGCCTTCCCCTTATCTTTATCCGCCATTGTATATATTTTAAAAATACTCACAATCTCTAAAAGTTATTTTCTTTTCAATTATCCAAAGGTCAGACATAATATATTAACAATCACAGTCAAACATACTCAATTGCATGCCAAAAAAATAAGATTACAGCAATAACACTAACATTCAGTAAAAATCTCGCTAATATATAAGGTCTGGAGAAGTCCAATAATATGCAGTCTTATTTCTAACTGATAAAGAAACTATTTCCAAATGATCCACATGGAGAGGAAAAAATAAAATAATATTTAAAAATAATTAAAATTAAAACATAAAATTACAAATAAATAAATAGATAAATAAGTAAATAGAAATCATGATGATGATGATGATATTAATAATACTAATACTAATACTACTACTAGTATTCCTCCTCCTCCTCCTCTTACCAAATAAAGCTAAAAAACAAAAGCAAGCCTAGGCCTAATAGCTAAGAGGTAAGCACTACTTACTTACAAATTCAGGCTAATTGTGAAAGGAAAGAGTTAAAAGACTAATGGGAACTACAAGGAACTCTTTATGAGGGATCCTTTATATGAATTCTAATTCGTCAAAGTTTTTTATTGCAGTTCATGTCCATGGTAAGTTTCAACATCGTCATATCATTCTTGATCACTTGCCCCCCAATTCTTCTTAGGACCTCTCTTTTTTCTTCTTACATTTTCTAAGTGCGATCTTCTCTTATCTTCTCACTAGGGCGTCTGAGTTTCTCCTTTTAATATGTCCAAATCACCAAAGCCTTGTCTCTCTTAATTTGTCAATAATATTAGCTACCTTTAATTTTTCCCTTACCATTACATTCCTAACCTTATCTCTTTTAGTAAAGTTGCACATCTACCGGAGAATCCTCATCTCTGTCACCATTAGCTTATATATATGCACTTGCTTGATGAGCCAACATTTCGCCCCATAGAGCACGACTGGCCTAATCGCTAAACAATAGAATTTCTTGTCACACAAAACTCCTGATGCACTTCTCCATTTAAGCCACCCTGATCTGATCTAGTGAACTATCTCTTCATTAATCTCTTCATTGCTCTGAATGATAAATCCTAGATATTTAAAACACTCCTTTTGTGATATAACTTTTAAACAAATCTTTACCTCCATATCAGTAACCAACCTATGTCTCAAAAAGTTACACTCCACATATTCAGTTTTAGTCCTACTTAATCTAAAGCCCTTCGACTTTAACATATCCCTCTAAAGTTCAAGTTTGACATTAACCTCCTCTTTTGTCTCATCCATTAAAACAATGTCATTAGAAAATAACATACACCAAAGCACACCCCTTTGGATATTCTTAGAGAGTTCATCAATCACTACTGCAAACAGAAAGGAGCTCAAAGATGAGACTTAGTGTAACATAATATTTATAGAAAAATGCTCTGTATCTCCTCCTTCCGTGCTTACTCTAATTTTTACGCCTTCATACATATCCCTAATAATTTGTATATAAGTCATAGGAACTCTTTTGACTTCTAAACACCTCTATATTATTTCCTTGGTACCTTATCATACGCCTTTTCTAAATCAATAAAGCCTATATGTAGGTTATATTATCTTTCTCTTTAGTATTTCATTAACCTTCTAAAGAGATGCAAAGCTTCTATCATGGACCTTCCTAGTACGAATTCAAATTGGTTTTCCAAAATAGAAGCATCATTTCTCACTCTCTTCTCAATCATCTTCTCCCATAACTTCATGATGTGACTAAGTAATTTGATGCCTCTATAATTGTTACAACTTTGACTGTCCCCTTTGTACTTATATAAAGGGATTATCTATGGTTATCTCATCAGGCCTTATTTCTCTACCACTCTTTATCTTCGTCAACGATTTCTTAATTTCATCCCTTGTAATCTATTGGCAGCAAGTAAAATTATAAAACCTCTAGGACGAGCTATGATCACCCAAAAAGATGATATCTTCTATGCCTTCATTAAAAAGGTTATAAAAGTACCTTTGTCATCTTCTCTTGATATCATTTTGAGCTACAACCACCCGTCTTACTTCATCTTTTATACATCAAACCTGATCAAAATCTCTTACCTTTCATTTCCTAGCTTTCGCCAACTTGAAAATATTCTTTTATCCATCTTTTGTATCCAATTGTTGATATAGTTTCTCGTAAGCTCTACTTTTAGCCTATGAGATTATCATTCTCTCCTTTTCTTTACTAGTTTATACCTTTCTTTTTACTAACTCTCTCCACCTCTGTGGTGCTATCCACTAAAGCTTTGTAGGCATCCTTCTTAAACTTAACTCTTTCTTGAACATCTTCATTCCAAAACCAAGACTCCCTATTACTACCCCTCAACTCTTTAGAAACACCCAAGGTCTCTAAAGTTGTATTACTTATAAGAGTTACAACTCTCTCTTACATCTGGTTAGCATCTTCTACCAAATTCCATTCTTCTCCATAAATTAATCTATCCCTAAAATGTTTCACCATATTCTATTTCAAATTCCACCATGTGATTTTGGTACACTCTTAGGACTTCTCTTCTTTCTCCAACCTTTGATAAAAAGATCTAAAACTAGTAATTTATGTTGAGTTGACACTCAAGCATTAGGTTTCACCTTGCAATCCTTGTAGCTAGATTGATCACTCTACCTAATAAGGAAGTAGTCAATTTATTTCTTCGTGGTTTTGTTCTTAAAAGTCACCAGGTACTCTTCATTTTTCTTGAAAAAAGAGTCAACTATCACCAACTCAAACGCAATCGCAAAATCCAACAAAGTGGTCTTCTTTTCACCATACTTAAAACCCCATGAGTTCTTACGTATCCATATGAGGTTGCTCCTATATGACCATTAAAGTCTTCTCCTAGAATAACTCCCTCGTTAAGGGATATTTGCTTCGTCTCATCTAACTCTTTCCAGAAATGACGCTTAAGTTGTTCGATCAATCCTCTTTGAGGTGCATCGATACACACCACATTTATAACAACATCCTTCATCATAATCTTTAAGGACATAATCCTATTATTAGTCCTTTTTACCCCTATAACATGTCGTATGAGTTCCTTAGCAATCAAGATACCTACCCTATTATGTCGTCTCCAACCCTTTGAATATCAAAGTTTAAACTCGTTAATCTCTTTTGCTTTAGCCTCAGTCCACCTTGTATCTTGATCACATGCTATATGAATTTTAGACTTAACTAAAATCTCCGCTAATTATAAAGACTACCCCTTAAGGGACCCAATGTTTCAAAAATCTATTGGTAATATGTAAACATCTTTTCTTCTTATAAACCCTAAACTTAATGAAGGATTAACTCTTAGTACTCTCATCAGAGCTCAAAGTTACCACTCATGTCCTAAAGTCCAATACAAGCTAAAGAAGACACGCCTAATAAGACTTTAAACGATTCTAATAAACTAAATAATTAAAAGGAAGATTAAAAGAAAATACTAATAAAATTAAAATTAAAATAATAGAATAAATTATTATTATTATTATTATTATTCTATATAGTTAATTCTTGAAACGTAAGATTGAGTACATAATTTACAAGTCAAATAACTTCTAGACTTGGTCAAAGTTATTATGTTGATAAGTGAATAAAAAGATAAAAAATAAACAATAAACAATAAAATCTATTAGATAAGGCAACAAGAATAGGAGGCCAATTGCACGAATCGTAATCTTGTTTAAAAGAACTATATTTGGTCACTATCATTCGTCCAATGCGCTTACTAGTAAATCTTGATGATTACTAGTCATATGATTAAAGAAGAAAGAATATATTACATCAATACTACCTTTAAAGCAAAGTTTAAAAAGAAAGGATTTATTTCAGTGTTATATTCCACTAAAATCAAATTAATCAAGTTTATTAATTTAATCTTAAGTTATAATTGATTAAATATTTTATTCAAATTATATAATTTATATAATCAGATGTTTTCTCAATACACGTTTAAATAGCATTTCTTATAAATTGTTTTATTATAAATACAACAAAAATAGCCAATAAAAATTTCGCTAAAGTGTAATGTCAGAAAAGGTCTAATAATACGTAACTTTACCCGTAATTAATGTCAGAAAAGGTCTAATAATATGTAACTTTACCCGTAATTAATGAAAAGGTTATTTTGTTATAAATGAAACTCTAAAAGAGGATTAACAATGTATAATTAATTCACCAAACAATTTCACCATGTAATATAATAAATGGATACAGTCTTGTGACAATTAACAAAGACCAGTCCTTTATAAGTCATAAAAGGATGAGAAAGAAATTATAGACATGACAACAGAAACCAAGTATATTTCAGGTGACGACGGTACTATTAAGGCCGTCGATTTTGAATGTGCGAGCGCGGTTGTAGACCGAACGGAAGGTTTGTAATCCCATCAGGAGCAGGAGACAAATTGCCGCAATCAATATCAGAAATTTCCAAGAACCGAAGACATAAACCTTAAGAAACCTCCCAAGTTTCACCTTCCAACACCCATTGTAATGCTTGTTAACATCTTCAATCACCTTGTCCAAGAAAGGAACTCTAGTGAGTCTAATGGACTTGCTCATGCCATTCCACAAGTTGGCAACGTCTTCATCACTCTTCATATGGTTCATGATAATCCCTTTTTCTCTGAGCAGCTTCACATCCTCCGGTGTATCGATAATCCCATTCATTAATTCCGTGTATCTCGTGAAAACCAGCGGTCCTGATGCGTTTGATGCCTCATATGCTACCAAGTTTCTTAACACCACCTCCGTGTTCACGTCTAAACTGACGGTGGGAAGGTACAGTGTTCGTGTCTTAGGATCAAACGTAATACTCAAGATGTTACTCGTTGTCGGTGAGAAAATGAAGCCTGACTGGAAAAGTTCAGTGACTGAAGGAATCGTGATTTCCTCTACTAATGGTGGCTTATTGATTTCCTTATTCGAGCTCTCGTTCTCGGGTTTAACCCCTTCTTTGTACTGAGAGAAGAAAATGTACTGAACAGGTTGTTTCAGGATTGAAAATACTGGAAGATTGGAGAGGATTTTCCATGGTAGTTTAAGTAAGACTTTAACAGGTCTAGAAAATAGCACTGGTTTAAGAATATTTATTGTACCCTTGCTTAGCTTGGAAAGCATTTTCCAAATCTCACTGAAAAGATCTTTGACGTAACTTTTTTTTTTCAAAAAATCTTTGACGTAACTTGAATTCCCAGAAGATGATTCTTTCTTTGGATTGTTCTCGTCGCCTGGAAGATCCTCAGCTTCAGTTATATCTATAGATGATTCAAGCTTTGGAAGAATCGTGTCATACAAGTAATCAAGCAAGTGTGCACACTGTGAGACCTGGATCTTTGGAAGATCCTGTATCATCTTGAACGGAGAAAGCTCCTGGCAGAATCCCACTAGCATCAAAAGCAGCCTCTCGTCAGCGATATTCAACGAGGAGAACTGAACTTCTAACGTTTTTCTCAACACAAAGAGTGGGATTTGATTCTCAAGCATCACCATGTCTTTGAGAATTGAGTTATGACCTGATTTCCTGCCTGCATAATCGACCAAATGTGACATTCCTGACGAAACTCTAGTCACTGTCACATCACCTTCTTTAATGGCATAGATCTGCAAGAACTCTAGCAAGAAGCAAGCATCAATAGCCATCATCCAACCCAAAGTTTCCTTACTGAGATTCAGAAATTTGTGGTAGCTAGCCCGAATTTTTGGCTCAAGCTTGATTAAGTGATCAACCACGTGTTGGAGCTTAAGGGTCTGGAGTTGTTTCTGAGTCCTTTTAGCAGCAGCAATCTTGTAACTCTGCATCTCGTACGGCTCTGGACGCCAATAATGGTAAGGACCAATTGCAACAAGTTGTGGGGTGTACGAGTCAGGATCACAAGCCCTCAGTGTCTTTGGGACGGTAAAAATGGAAACCGGAAAGTCATGGTCATTTTCTAGCTCTTCTTCCAGAGTTTGTTGAATACTAATCAGCCATTGGTCCTCGTCGAAGCCTGGAAGTGAATTGGAAGACATGGTGTATTGGAATGACATGTCTGTTGCTCGGAGGGAAAGCTACTGGTAAATGAAGCAGTTTCTATATGGAATCAATTAATGGGAGGAGTTAGGGGAGCAAAGGGTTTTTATTATCGATTCAATTAAAAATAACATGTGGGGATTGCGTTTTCATCTATTCCTACGAGACGTGGAAGATTAGTCTTCTACTTTTGTCTTGGTCCTAGAAAGCAGTAAAAGCTTAGACTACTTTTGTTCTTGAGCATCTGCCTAAGGGGTTGATTGCAACAAGTTTTTTGTTTTTAGTTCTCAAGTCTCCGTATTCATGTTCATAGTAGTTACCTGGAAAGAAAAAGATCGTCTGCTCTAACATCCCAAACAGTCGCATTCTTGTGCAACACATTGGCACAAAGTTGGAATGTAAAAAACACGCTAGATAAAACCGCACTCATTCTCTGACATTGTCAAGGCACCAGGACCGCTGAAAAATCCACTTGTTATATCGCCAGACGAACAACTTCAATCCTCCTCTAAAAATGGAGGAAAAAGCTAAAATTTTCATATTGTGGCAGTGTAGCTCTTTTCCAGTTCATTCTTTTTTTTTTCAATTTTTCCAACCCTTTATCAAGTGCAATATATCTCATATATTATTTTATTTAGTATTATTAAATAATAATTTATAATTTAATTGCAATTTTATTATTTATTAACATAAAAATATAAAAATAATAATTTTGCTAATAAATATGCACACACAAAAATAAACTTTGGTTAATTTTATAAATTAATTTTAATAATAAAAATGAAATATAAAAAGGAATATCCTGATAATATTTCTTTTTAGTATAAAAAATAGAATTATAAATTATAGCAAAAAGTTCTGAAACATATCTAAAATGAATAAAACTGTTTTGAAAGAATAGGTTGGAGATGCCCTTGGACATTGGCATTAATTCTAGCTGCTGGAACAATTGTTAAAAGAAGAAAAGAACATTGTAAATGACATTACCGGAAATCATATTGACAGACATAGAACCTAAAAAATATGGCAGTGAGAGAATGGAGGAACAGGTGGTGACTAGTGATGATTATAACTCTAGGGTAGACAATTTTTGCACGTTAGCTGAAGAAGTTGTAGGACTTTGGTGATGAAGAGAGAGAAAGAAAGAGAGCTTTGTTCACTAGTGAATTGAAAGGAATGGCCAAAATTAATGCATTATCCCTGTAATTGCAAAGAAGGAAACAAGGATCTTAGAAACTTCCAAGTAATACATCAGTGGTAGATCAAAATTTGCAAGAATCAATCAATGAAGTGCAATAGCAACAACAATAAAATATGGATGAGTTGTACCAATTTATTTCAACAAGTTGATTAGTAACATTGCAATAAAAAGCCGACATTATATTTTCATCAATCTTAAGAATTTTATTATTTGTTTCTTAATTTCCTCAGTTCGTCATCATCATATTCATATCACAAAAATCCTTCAAGATTAAGAATAAAAACTTACAAGACAATAATACACTATAACAATACCCAGTAAAAATCCTGCTCACACAAGATTTGGGACAAGACAATAGTACACTGTGCATCCGAATTCCTTTCTGCTGTAAGCAGTGAAATTGCAACAATAAAAATCTCATTAGGTTAGGATACACTGCAAGAACATGTCCGTAAGACTGATAATAATGCTCTAGGAGAGATGCTCATGTTTCAGATTAGACGGTAGCAATAACTTGAGATTCTACCGATTTTAGTATCTCTTCACCCATTTCCTTGCAACCCACCAATTTCTGTGCAATTGAATCAAGTGAAACAAATCCATAAGTGACAAGGGATGAATATCAATAGCTACTTTTAGCAAAATATAAAATAAAGCCTTCCAACGCAACTTAAAAGGATTTAAACTTCAACAACTAGCGACTTATAAGACTTAGGCACGTACATTTCCAGCTGAATATATGTCACCGGTTCGAAATCCCCTATTCAGGGCATCCAAAACTGCATTTTCAATTCTCTTTGCAGCATTTTCTTCTCCTAGGCCATACTTCAAAAGCATTGCAGCACTAAGGATTGTTGCTAATGGATTAGCCTTGTCCTGCATAAGAAACCACCCTTTTGAACAAACAAAAAAGAAAAGGTAAACGTAATTTCCTCTTCACTGTTCCACTCTTATTCCAGTGGATATAGGCATTTATTCAGAATAAAGTGTCAGTTAAGGGGGAGAAACCAATTGTTTAAAAAATCACGAGCAGTTCAACTTTTGCTTTTAAAGCAATCAAAATGACATAACATCTATTACTAACATAAACAAAAAAATTCAGAGAGTCCACCAAACCTGTCCAGCAATATCAGGCGCAGAACCATGTATTGGTTCAAAGAGTCCGGGCCCCTGAAACAATTAAAGTATTTAATATATCTGACAAGATGGTCCTCTAGAATTGTTGAGCATAAAGAAAACTAAACTATTCTTCAGAACAAAAATGGTATTGCTGCAAGAAACTTGTGCTGAATGGCCTGAACAAAACCCCTGAACAGCTTCAAATTTTAATGACACGATTTTGCATACCTTTGCACCAAGACTTGCAGATGGAAGCATCCCTATACTTCCAGTAATCATTGAAGCCTCATCAGAGAGTATATCACCAAATATGTTGTTAGTCACTATTGTATCAAACTGCAAATGTCACATATCAGATATTGAAAGGCTTTATCAATTTGACCACCACCTCACTTTCCCACATATCTAAATTTCTACTAAATTATATGCTTGCTGAAAACCTGTTTCGGATCACGAATAAGCTGCATTGCAGCATTGTCAACATACATGTGCGAGAGCTCAACATCAGGATATTCAGTGGCTATGGCTGTTACCCTCTTTCTCCAAAGCATTGATGCCTAAAAACATTTTTAAATGGCATATCAAAGTATTATCCATGGCATGCTTTTGTTTAGCACAAAAATATGTTTTTTGAGATAAGCAACAATCAGTTAATGTAATTCCTTATTATCATAAAAGAATACACGGATTAGTACTGTCTTTCACATGCTATACAATCAGCATAAAGCATGGCAGGAAGTCAACAAAATTAAAATTATGTTCATAAAGAAGAGAAATGAGGAGGAAAGAAAGGGGTTGAAAGTACACCCTGAAACCATTATATTTTACAAATATAACCCACCTCCAAGACATTTGCTTTGTCAACAGAACAAAGTTTTCCATGTCGTTTCCTAGCAGTCTCAAATGCAACACGAGCAATGCGATCAACCTAGACAAATTTCACATCAACTAAAATGATAAACAAAAATTGGAAACCTTACAAAATCTATAAATAGTGAGAGCTGATGAAAATAGCTTCTGCAATATTGCAAGTTCAATAAAAGAGAAAAAGGACAACAGGTACAGCTGCTGTGGGGGAAAGGAATAAAAATAGGAAAAGGAAAAGGTCAAATTGGGCCATTTACTATCAATGTTAGCTAACACAAGAATCAATATCAATAAGCCTACCTCATGTGAAGCATACACTTCTGTGTTGTAGCCAATCTCTTCACCAGTATCATCAGTGTCAAAACCTCTTGGCTTCCCAAAATAAATACCTATTCCAGAAAATATCACTTTGCTTTTTCTAGTTTAAAAAATGAGAAAGATAGAAAAGGTGGGAAGGACAGAAGGCAATGGTTGAAGTATCTAATATATGTGTAACTACATGAATAACACTGACCTCCTGTAAGCTCCCTTATAACCATCAAGTCAACACCTTCAGCAACCTCTTTCTTCAAAGTGGAAGCATCCACCAACTACAGTGAGCAAGATAGTGCAACAAACCTCATCAAGGAGAGTTATATATGACGATCTATCTATGAAAAAAATAAAAATTAAACAAATGCTCATAACAAAAGAACAGAGAGGGCACTGATGGACAATTACTAAAAATATATTTCAAAGGACAGGTAGATCAAAATTTTGCTAATAAAGGAGCTCAACGTCAGTCAGCTCAATGGGCATTTGATCTAAAGGCATATCCTTTCAAGGGATAATTCTTGCTTCATGTTGCAGTAACTAAAAATTGATCTCCACCTCTCAAATTGAATAACAGTTTGAAAGGATTAATTGACCCAGCTACATTATACTTAGGTAATGTTTAGTAATCAGTAATAAAAAGGTGGAAATGGGAATGCAACCTTTATTCCCTAACTTTTAGTTGTTTGGTTACTGTTAATAAATAAAATAGGGAATAACAAAACTGGAATGAATCCTAAAGAATCCTGGAGTTTTATTCCCGGGAAGGGGGGGTGTGGTTTGTATAAGCTGGAATAAAAAATCGGGAATAAGAAATAAAAGATAAAAGATATAATTAGAATATTATCAAGTCATTATCAAAATATTATCATCAAAATTATGTTTTATATTAATTTTTTAATAATAATTTTATTTTGTTTCATTGATACTTTTATTCTTATCATAAAAATCATTCATAATTATTTAAACTAATAATTTAAAATAATTTAAATTTTTTGACTAATTATTTATAAAAATAAAATATTTTAATTAATTATGGACAAAATAAATTATATAATAACTAAATATGAGTAAAAAAATTTTGAATATCATATTTGATAGTTAATACCAAATATTGACATAACTATTAACTTTGTTTAATACTATAAGAAACATGCATAATCAGTAATTTCATTCCTACTCCGATTCTCACTTTCCATTCCCATTCCTCTTTTTCTATTCCGATTCCTTCATTACTAGTTATCAAATGAGACCTTAAGGATTCAGCCATTATGTCAATAAATCCGAACTACCTCTTCCACATCACTGAAGCATATATTCATCAATGTAAAATCTCGAACTCATAATAGAAGCAAATAACTTCTACTTCATTGAACACGTAGATTTTGCTGAAAGCATTCAAAAGATGTTTTCTCACTAGTTTCTACCCATGTTAGGTATTATCACAAGCATATAAAATAACAATATATAGACTCACTATCAAAATGCTAAGATTCTGGTGTCGCTTCAATTTTCCCACTGCAATCATAATATGGCCAAGTATACTGCTATTTGAGATGTGTTTTAATCAAAAGCACTGAACTAATGAAAATGTGGGGAAAAAAAGGATAAGTTGCCATGGCCGTATTTGTGTATACAAGTGTATAAAGCGCATTACCTGTGGTAAAACAGTTGCTGGCCTCAAATTTGCAAAGACCTCAAGACCTGCTCTAAGCTGAAGCAACCCAGTCTCTGGCTTCAGATGCTTTTCATTTCTATCCCACTTATACCTTAAAGATAAAAACCAGGGAAGAAAAATCATAAGAGATTGGCTCTTGCAGAAAGAGGAAACATTAAAATCTCAAGAGTGTCAATTTTATGAAAATATCGAAAAACAATGGAAAAGTGAACAATACAGAGCAAAAAAAAGTAACGTTAATTACCCTCCAATGGCACCAAGAAGAACTGCATCAGATTGCTTAGCTGCAGACAAAGTTTCCTCTGGCAATGGAACTCCAACTAAATCTAAAGCAGAGCCCCCCATAGGCATTTCTTGAAAGCTAAACTCAATACCTAACGGTTTGAAACAAAAGGAAGCCACATAAATAACTAGAGAAATGAGATTCAGCAGCTCAAAATCTTAATTTTGCTGCAAGGAAATTCAAGGAAAGTAGATGAAATCCGAGACAACGGTAAAAGAAAACATTCCTTTGGTATTTAATAACACAAGTAGTTTAAGATTAAGAGGGACAAGGAAGAAAAAAAAACCCATTAACAGAGACATTCAAACAACCCACTCTAAATCATAAAGCCCAGAAAACAGCACGTATAAATTTTACACATACTTACTCCTAAACAAAGATATCCATTCCCATCATCTAAGAAAAATTAAGAAAGAAAAGAAACAGCAATAAAGGCTCATAACTTTCAACTTCGATTTCAATGGAACCAAATAGGAGAAGATAAGTTAATGAAAAGCAACAACCTTCAAGAGAACTAGCGAATTTGAGGACATTCTTAGCCACGGAGATGACTTCAGGACCAATGCCATCACCGGGAAGGAGGGTGATAGAGTAGCTTTTGGATGGTGTGGCGGCAGCGCATCTGATTCCGCACGGTTTCAGGCACTGTTTCGCCCGTAGTGTGAGACGGAAAGCTGCCGTAACTGGGTTGGCTTTAAGCTCCAAAGCAGCCGCCGTAAAAGGGTTGACTTTAAGCTCCAAAGCAGCTGCCATCTGAGTTGAGAAGAATTGGGTACATCAGAGAATCGCACTCCCTTCGCCGAATTCTAGATCTATACGCTGATTTTCTTTTTTAGCCTATTATTCATCAAGTAATTAGGCTTGGCAAATTTGGCCGGGCTTGATTTTGGTCCGATTTGACTTGATCATGTGTTAAAACAATTCGACTTGATCGAGCCACAAGTCGAAGTTGGCCGAGCATAGGCTGAGCTAAATTGAGCCAATCTGTAACTTGACCAAAAAAATAAAACAACATCATTTTATATGTTTTTATAAAAAATGAATGATAGATCACGCTGACTTAGTTCTCTCATAATCCATACATCTACGGGCCAATATGTTGGTCATCCATGATGAGTCAGGTCGTGTCGAGTTAAGATCGAGCCTGACCTGACCTATTAACATCCATGCAAACAATTCATCAAGGAATACATGAATATGTGAAAACGTTATTATTGTTTGTCAAGGTATAAATACCCCATTTTGATGGTGTACTCTAGAGATCATATAAAGCATATTAATTACTTTTAAATGGCTATAGTAAACCACATGCTAGACAGAATCATCAACAAACGAAGTAGAAGAACATGAAAAAAATTACTAATAACTTCAAAAGATTTAAACTTTTTAATGTAAAACCAATAGAATCATCGAAATTTCAATTTCTCGTCTTAAAAAATTCAAGATTAGGCCACAAGTCAAAGTTGGCCGAGCATAGGTTGAGCTAAATTGGGCCGATCTGTAACTTGACCGAAAAAATAAAACAACATCATTTTATATGTTTTTATAAAAAATGAATGATGGATCAGGCTGACCTAGTCCTCTCATGACCCATAAATCTACAGGCCAATATGTTGGTCATCCATGATGAGTCGGGTCGTGTCGAGCTAAGATCGAGCCCGACCTGACCTATTAACATCCACGCAAACAATTCATCAAAAAATACATGAATATGTGAAAATGTTATTATTGTTTGTCGACGTATAAATACCCCATTTTGATGGTGTACTCTAGAGATCATATAAAGCATATTAATTACTTTTAAATGGCTATAGTAA
>JANQBM010000005.1:5891171-5906897 GCA_025594535.1 Erythroxylum domingense
CTTATTATTATGAAATGTTTTTATTTATTAATTAATGATTATTATTATTCTTATTATTATAACCACCATGAATTATTATTATTATTATTATTAATGAAAACTATTATATTCGTTATTTTTTATTAAAATAACATTTGGGAGAATTAAAACGAATTAAAATTTATAACTAAATTCAATGCCTTAGTTTTGTCTACGGTTGTCAAATTTTATTAGCATTAACTTTTTTTATTTTAGGATTAAGTTTTATTTAGGGTTTACAACATTTATACAAATTTAATTTGAAGTACAAGTTTTTTTCATTTTTCAAATGTCTATATTATAAAATTTGTAATAATAAATTAAATAAGTCAAAATAATTTCAATATAAGAAAACATAACTAATTAAAACTTTTATTTCAAATTTAATTTGTATAGATGTTTTAAACCCTGAATAAAAACTAATCCTTCAAAAAATAAAACCCTAAATTATATTAATTATTAAAATTAAAATATTTAAAATTTCACAAGGGGAGCTGCCGCGGGGAAGGCGGCTCCACCCCGCCATCCGGGGTGAGGTGGTTCATCCTGCCATTGAAGATGGCGGGGTGAGTCGACCTCCCCTCCATCCCGCCATTGAAGATGGCGGGGAGGAAGACTACGTGTCCATCCCGCCATTAAGAATGGCGGGGTCATTCCGCCATTGAAGATGGAAGGGTGAGTCGACCTCCCCTCCATCCCGCCATTGAAGATGGCAGGGAGGAGGATTATGTGTCCATCCTGCCATTGAGGATGGCGGGGAGGACGACCACGTGTCCTCCCCGCTATTTGGAATGGCGGGATGGAGACAAATCCGCCATTAGTCTTGGGGGGTTGTCCTATTTTCACCAACCCCCATTTTTTTAGTCACATGTCAAGGATTCAAATTAAAAACAGTAATAAACGGAGAATTTAACCGTATTGATGTGACTTGATGCTATAGGTGTAAGTTGAAATTTCCCTTTACGTTTTAATAGCTTAATGAAAGTGGTTATACTGTGAATACCTTATTTCACCGATAATTAAGAAAACGAAGATGATAATTTATTTAATCAAACAAATTAAGAAAGAATAATTGGTATTTGTTAGTTGTTACGAAAGAAGGCCAGCGAAATCAATGGATAACTGGGGACCGTAGGTGCAAGTTAATAAATTGAATTATTAGTGTGCAAGTAACTAAAAACAATCTCTCATATATAATTAAATGAGAGTGAAATTTTAATTCATCATATAAATTTGTTGCAATTTAAGTTTTAGTGATATAAACCTTGAATTTCAACCAAAACCCTAGTGGTGTGTTTAATTGACTGGAATTAATGTTCTATTCCTGATCTATTCTTGGTAATAATTTATTCCCTTATTTGGTTAAAGAAAATATACATAATCTATAATCCAAGGGTTTACTTATTCCTTGAGTTTAAGGAATAAGTAAACTCATGTTTCCCCTATCTTTATCAATTCCAAGTAGGTTGGGAATAAAAATGAGGACTTGTTAGACAAAAATATTTTTAAGGAATCCAAGTAATTACTTAGCTATAATAATAATAATAATAATAATAATAATAATAATTAGAAGAAGAAGAAGAAGAAGAAGAAGAAAAGAAGAAGAAGAAAATTAATAATAATAATAATAATAATAATAATAATAATAATAATAATAATAATAATAATAATTATTATTATTATTATTATTATTATTATTATTATGATCATCATGATCATCATCATCATATAATTAGTGGGGACTAATGAATATTTTAGTCTTTTTGTTATTTATTCCTTTGTTATTCTAAATGTATGTTTTTAAACTAAACATTAGCATTACATCATCATTAGAAATTCTTATGATAAACCGAACTTAATAATAAATATTATATTCTATTCCTCATTTATTATATCCCTAAAAAATCATCATTCCATTCTTTGCCTATTCTTACAGGTGAACCAAATGCTTTGTAAGTTACATGCTACGATGAATTTGATCCATCGGTGCATGTATTCCTTTAAAGTCTGTCCTGACAGGTAACATATGTGGTGTTAATAGATTATTAAAAGTTTTAACAGTAATAATGTCACAACTTGAACAGGAACGTGAAACTCAAACTGAAGTCCTCAAATTACACATAAGCCTTGAAAATTAATAGCAGAAATAAATGTAAAATTTTCAAAAAATAAATAACAATATGGACACATATAAATGCAAACACAGTGAAGTATAATATTATTAGCACGCATAAAAAAATTCCACATACTAAATCATATTACTGTGGATGTTAAAGTGCAAGTCAAAATAATTAAAATGCACATATAGAAGGATATATGTTGTGGTCAACACTATTTGAAGTCACTGCATGGTAGTTGACCTAAAAAATGGAGTTGATGGGAGTCAAAATTCACTGAATAAGCTCATATCTCCTTACAACACCTAATGACATGCTCACACAATATATAGTTTATATTAGTATGAGCATACATATATGATGTATGACAAATTATATGCAATACACAATAAATCGTGGAGAAGGAATATTTGTAGGATCCTAGTCTCTAAAGGAGAATGACTGCGTGGAGCTAAGCATCACCAAAAAACCAATCATACACTTATATAGTCTTAAGGCTTTTTTAGTCCAAAGGAGCTACGAGGAATCGAGCATCACCAACAGACCAACCATTACTTAATTTGTCTAAAGTCATAATCATATCGATAATATACATATAAAAAAGGAACTCGACCAGAAGCCAAACATCATCTATGATCGGTCTGTATCATATCTCAATATCATATTATAATCATCTCTCATGATCAAACCAATGTGTACTTGGTCTTAATGTATACTCATCAGAATGTTATCCTTTTGTATAGAATATACAAAGAAGGCTTAATCTATGGGCTAGTAAGACTTTATTTGTTGGGGGAATATTGTAACTTATAAATTTTGTGCTATATTGTTTACCCATTTACTGGTCCTTTAACATGTTTCTTATAAAAGGAGGTATCAAGACGTTGGAAAAATTATTTAAAAGATTCCTTTGGTGAAATCTAAATTCTGAGAGGTATTATGCCAAAGTGAAATAGACTCGAGTTTTTAAGAGAAAGGATGAATGAGGTTTGTTGCTAATCTCCATTGGTACTACTAACAAAGTTATGATGATGAAAAAGTTATGGAATATTTTATTGGAGAAGGAGTCACTATGGATCAAATGGAGCCACACTTATATCTTTAAAGGGAATAACATATGGGCCATTCCCATTAAAACCTCCTTTTCTTACTTCTTGAGTCAATTACTCAGGCTAAGGGCTATATTAAAACCAATCGTGGTTTGTAAGATAAGAAATTGTGTCTAATACGACTCTAAAATGCCTCTTCCTTATAGCCTTCGATAATATCCTTTTATAGTAAAAAATAGAGTTTATGAGACATACATGATTGCTTACACAGTCATGTAGGTGATCATCTATCTAAAAAATACCTCAATTCTTAACTTTACATCATTGTTGGAGCTTACAAGGGCAACATACACAGTCGTGTATGTCAATATACATGAACGTGTATCTATGCATAGGTAGAAATAGTGTCCTCAAAGCTCTACACATTTACAGTGACTTGCACAGTCACTATACCCGGTCGTGTATCTCCAAAGTTGCACCATATCTTTATTTTATATCATATTTCATTTGAATTCTTCCCCTTTGGCTTATGAAGAAAACTATAACCTAAAAAAGAGAGCATTTTCTCTCACATTTAGTTTCATTTATAAAAAGCCTTCTTTATAGTCAAAAGTCTGTTTAATCTTTTTGATGCGGGAGGAGTTCCAGCTCTTCAATGGAATTCCTTCCTTTTCTGCTTAAGTTCACAATGGTAGAAGTCAAAATGTCATACTCTCATGGGGTATAAACTTAATATGTTTTAAACTCTATGCCAATAAAACAAGTTAGTAAAGTAGCTCAGCTCTTCTAAGGGGAATCTAATACAAGACAAGTAATACTTGGACTAAATATAGGTATGTAAATATAGTCAATTAATCGTTTATCAAACATCCTCACACTTAAACGCTTTTTCTTGTCCTTAAGTAAATCATAATTTAAATCATTAAACTTATAAACATTCATCCCTTATTGACCTCAACCTGTCTATCCATTACCCTAAATCATCATGTCGTATCAATCATATTAACATACAATTATATTCAGTCATCATAAAACTATCCTTCGTAAGTCAATATCAATAATTATCACATAGATAATCTTTTGAAATCAAAAGCATAAGTTTTCACGCCCTCACTAAGTATTCACTTAATATAATCAAAATGTTTATGGAGGAAAGTGTAGGAACTCTCAAATCAATACATAGGTTGATTATTAACCATAAGCTTGTAATAAAATCATGTCTCCATCACTTATAAGTAAACTTGAAACAAAAATCAAAAGCTCTTGTTACAAGGTTTTAATGAGCTTAGGTAAAGGTACCATAAGAATAATAAAAAGAGTGATAATATTGAAGAATATTTACATGAACAAAATTACATGAACTTAGTTCTTCAATATATATTTTTATTTTATTTTATTTTAAGCATTCACCATGTACCAACAATTAAATAAATATTGCACAACTTCAAAATTCTTAAATATAATCTAAGTCTCAAACAATCAACTATATGTAAATCCTTTAGGGTTTAAAAAATAATGAAAACGTTTTAAAAAAAATAAGGTAAGGCTATTGATGAGGTTATAATCAATGAAAAGGCTAAGTCTTAAAAGTGGTTACTCTTAAGGGGTAAAATATGATAGGTTAATAATTAAGAAAATAGACTAAAACAAAGGTTAAATCTAAATATCTTTATCATTTCAATGCTTATAATTTAACAAATGTGGTATCAATGCGGATAATAAAAGCAAGTTCTAGAATCATCTAAGTATGCATGATAAAATTCATAAAAGAATCAAAGAGCTTAAATAGCAATGTGTTTGCTCTTTGACTCAAAATCGCACAAAAGCGCCTTATGTGTGTAGATAATTTGCAATTTTCATTCAAATTATTTATCTCAATGATTAGTAAAAATATGACTTATAAAAACAAGTTTATTCTAACTTTCATCCTTTTGCATACTAATTCAATTCAATAATCAATAACAATTTATAGTTTGGATAGAATTTAACTAAATCAGGATGTCAGTTAATAAGAATCAATAAAAAATTACAAAAAATTAAGCATTTGAAATTCCTTCCCTACATTTAAAATTGTTTATTTTCCCCAATGCACATAATAAAAGCATTGATAAAAAAATATCAACAAAAACACAAAAGGTGAAAAGGTATGACTTGGTACTTCCTTGAATGGTAAGATTTATAAAGTTCTGAGTTTGATGAAGAGTCTATTAGATATTATGTACAACCATCCTTGCAAAATATAAATAAATTGGATAAAACAATAAAAGAAAATTGAGAACATGAAAATAAAAAAAAATAAAATTGCACCACTATTATTCAGACAAAATAAAATGAAATAACAAATAATATTAAGAAAAATACATAAATAACAATAAAAGAAAAACTAAAATGAAGCATCTAGACTATCTATGTATTAGTTATCTCTTAGCTAGCCTGATATGTCAGTATTTAAAGGATCCACAAGTCCTGGAGCCTCATATTTTCACGGAGTTGAAGATGATGTGGTTGCTCCAGAAGGTGAAGGTGGGATGGATATCCCCGGATGTCCCACCATCTATATTAAAACTTCCTCTATTTATTTATTATGATCCTCTGTCTTTCCATTCACTTCCTCAGTGCTTATTGAATCACATAGTGCATTGAACAACCAAGATTTGCCCTATGTGCTTATACAGTCCAACTATATTTAGTTGATCCTGATGTCCCAATGGTGTCGACACTTGGGCAATCCTGCACCAGCCTCCTCCTAAGCTACTCCTCCCGTCTAAGATGTCAGTGGGCCCTATCTCTCGGTGATTGCTCCGTTATATTACGGTGATCCTCATATGTTCCCGAAGCTACTTGCCCATCCAGAAGTCCAATCAATCCATAGATATCTCCTTTTGGTCTTTGCCTCTTACGTACCATGTGCATATGCTTTATGATGTCCAAATTTAGAGCAACCATAGTATTAAACAGTCTCATTGCTGGTAACTTCCAAAAGACTCCCGTCTTCTGTGCTAGCTGCATCACATATGACCCTGCGCAAATTGTCCCTATCTTTCTCTGTTCACTCTAACACTTGAACAAACTGGGCTAAACATGCCCCCAAGTAAATTGGCGTCTACTCACTCATACTCTATAAATATAAAACATCCTAGTTTATGACAACTCCGAAATAGTCATCCCACCCACTGAGCACATGACTCAGAAACCCATTGACGTATCTAAGTGTAGGGTGATGAAGAGTTGATGCTTTGGATTTGTTAGGGTTTTACTCATCCTCTATGCTAATGGTACGCCATATGTGTCGAGGAGACATCTAATGCAGAAAGCTTATTTAAAGGGCTATGTATTCTTGTGTCCTCACAAACTCTTATTTGTAAAGACCCATCATCACTGAGAAGTCTAAGTAACTTATCCAAATCATCTCCCCCAACATTCTAAATTAGGTCATGTTTAGCTGGTCCCAATCATAGCGGCCTTTTTTGTCCAAGAACATAGAAAGCACCTCCAACATAAACTCTTAGTATGAGAACTCCACAATCTTGAAGAAAAAAGACCAGAATCTAACATTGATATCCCAATCAATACATCTTTTGGTTTTATAGTTCTCCTTCTTGGGCCTCTAATATTGCTCCTCTGATATAACATGCTCTTGTGGTTAATGAGCTCCACTTGGGTCTCTCGATGAACTTTTTCCTCTCTACCGTTTTCATGGTACCTCTTTTGCTCTTCTTTGTCCCGTCATTATGCCTAAAACTAAATAAAGTGAGAGAAAAGATCAGATAAAAATACAAATAAAAACTTTTCCCCACATTTGTTTTGAATGCTCACTAAATTATGAAATTGTGAAAACACATAATAAACTAAAAACACATAATATAAAATAAAAATTAACTAATAAAATAATTAGAAAATTAAAATAGCCTAATTAATAAAAAATTAAAATTAAAAGAATTGCAACTAACAAATAAAACTAATATAACAATTCAATCACAAAGTTAAACCTAAAAGTGAAGATAAAGTACCTAATCTAATGATTGCCCAAAATTGACAAAATTTAACATCTAATTTATGCAAAATTCAAAATTGAAAAGAAATTAAATAATAAAACTACTTCAATTAACTAGAAAAACTACAAATCAATCCTAATTGCACATAAAATCATCACAATTCAATATTTAGTGAGCAAAGTCACATACAATTTAAATTTCAACCAATTCTTATGCAATTCGTCAATTTAAACCAATAAATCATATGGAAAAGGATAAAATTCCACTTTTAAACCAAAATCAAGCACAAAATCAATGTAAATCACATAAAGCACTTGTGATAGCCTTACAATTTTATGATTGTTGTTTAGAAATGATCCCCACGTTAGGATACATTTTTAGTTGAAGTTATAATGCATAAGAGAGATAAGCATGATTAGTCTTTTTCATTAAATTACTTTAAATATCTTATTGGTTTTTTTGAATTAAAATATGCAAGACTTGATACATTTTGACAACTATATGAGCTTTTGAGTCGAAGGGCATTCATCACATTTGTGCTCATATACTTTTCTTTATGGTTTGTGTTATTAAACATAGCTTATTTATGTTAGAGCTTGCTTTTGAATATATATTGAGAATACATTTGTTTATGGATTTGTGCATAAATATGATAAGGGCACTTAGGATAACCATTGTTGACCTAAACAAGCCTACTTTAGTTTTTATCCTTGAAAAATCAATTTGAGCCTTAACCTTTCTTTTCTTGTATAATAACCTTGTTACAAGCCAATTTTATCCTTATTTTTGTTGATTTCCTTAACTCGTAAATTGAACGAATTGTTTCAAACTTATTTGCATAAGATTTTGACTATTTTCATGAAAAGTAAATTAGTTGATTCAAGTTGCATTGTTTTAACTTTTCATTTTTTATATAATAGGGGAAAATTATAAAAAAATAAAGAAAAAGAAAAAAAAAGATGAGTTGAATAAAAAGGATGTTATTTGAATCAAAAAAGTTTTGGACTAAATTGAGTTAAATCTTTTAGGGATAAGTTTGCATGATTTCCTTCGATTTATTTAAGCTAAAACTATTTTTTGTCTTACCTTACCTAAGTCACATTACCACCCTTAACAAGTCCTTTGATTTATGCGTTAAGTTTATTTTTTTGTGGTAGTGAAAATATGATTTACGAGCAAGCTTATAGAAATAACTCGCCATATTTTGATTTAAGAGCTTAATGAATCCTAAACACTTTGAGTGTATAGAGTGAAATCCGTGAGAGGGTGTCAAGTCTTGTTTCATTTGATTTTGATGGAATTAATTTGATACTTTGTTCTAGGAGATGATAAGTGAAGATTGCATCAAATTAGATTATTATTATTCAAAATCATAAATTTTGGAAAAAAGTGGATAGATTATTGCAATGGATAAGGCAACATCACGTTTAATGTTAGATTCACCTCAAGAGCTTGAATTCAATTAAGAAACTTATTTCCAACCCTATTATGTAGGGATTTGGATTTGTTTAGATATGAATCTTGACAAGATCGGATGAAACTAGGTTTTGAGTAAGAATAGAAGGGAAAAGCACTTCCAACAATTTCTGTACATTATTCTCTTTCGTTTCTTAATAGTTTTCTCTCAATCTTTCTTCTTTTCTTCTATTTTTAGTGTTGGACCTAAAGTTGTGTGTTGCTAAATCTAAATATTCTGATTTAAGGGGATTAAAAACTCTAGTTGCAATCTTACGAGGTTTTGTTCTTAGCTTAGGTTCATGTTTTAATTCAAGTTTTTCTGGTTTTGTATTTTTATATTTTATGAATATATTGACTAAATTTGACGTACCCAGTGCATAAGACTCCCAGTTTTGCGAGGGTTTAGGGAGGGTCATTAATGTACGCAGTTTTCCCCTTGTATTTTTTACAAAGAGGCTATTTTCGTGATTCGAACCTGTGACGTTCTAGTCATAAAGGATTAACTTTTACCAATTGCTCTAAGGTTGTCCCTCAAGAATTAATACTGACTAATTTGAAAAATTAATTTGACGTTGATTATGTAACATCCCATGATTAGGGTTAAAACCCTAGGATGCTTTATAAATAAGAATTTGTTGAGACTTTAGAAATGCATTTCATGCATTATATGGCATACACATGCACGTGAATAATGTTGTCATTCATGAAATAATTGTACATGCATTCATTGACATTTTTTGGGTATAAATAAATTTTTAATGTGATTAAAGTGTGAATTTTGGATAATTAAATTGGTGTGTATTAAAATAATGATAATAGTTATTACTTCGGGATTTTTGGTGAATTGTCGATTAATTGTCTTGGATAATTAAATTGGTGTGTATTAAAATAAATTCCACATTTTTGGAGACATTTAGGATATTTAGGAAAGCTATTGAAAATTTGAGGTAATTTAGATTAAGAAAAATAAAGAAATTAAGAGATAAATTATGGAGTGACAAATGGATCAATAAATGTGTGACATTTGGACAAATTACTAAGTGACAAATTGATAACAAATGGGCTACATACAACAGTGACATATGTCAAGCCTTAAAGAGAGACACCTAGGCATTAGGAGAAATGTTTCTGCATTCCTCTCCTTGCTTTCACCGAAAGTCTTCTTCTTCACAAAAGTTTCTCTTTATTGTTTATCACTGAAGACACCATCTTGCTCACTTATGCACATTGGCTTTTGGATAATCTGTCAAGGTTAAACCTTATGAAGTTTTCTGTCGTTAGAGGTTTTAATTTTCACATAAAGTCCCTTGTTTATCCATCACCGAAACCAGTTGTTTGCTTTCCTAAGTTCTGGAAAATTTATGAAGAGAGAGAAGCTTAATCAAGTAAGTTTTATGATAGTGTAAATGATTTATGTTGAGGTTTTAATATTTGTAACTGGATGCATGCGTAAATGGAGTACATTTTCATGCTTATGGATTGTTGCATGAGTGAATGGTGTTGATGCATGTGTGGGTGGTGAAGGAAGAAGCAGAATCGTAGATATAAATAACTAAATGAAAGTTTGAAGTGAGTTGGAGTATGAGATATGCAGAATTTTACTAAACATAAGTCTGTATTTGGGGCATAACTTGATATCTCAATATCCAAATTGGATGGAATTTGATTCAGAGTAACCTAAAGACATAGAAATACATTTTTCATGGAGAAATATAATTCTAAATATGTCCTTAAGAGTCTGAAAATTTGGCTTAAAGATGAAATTTGTGTTCCACCAAAGTGTGAAAATAGTCTGTGGATTTTTTATTATAATTTGAATGATACTGAATCAAAATTGCATGAAATTAGCTTCATTAGAAACTTAAGGCATAAAGAAACAATTTTCAGAAGAATGTTTTCCCTAAATCCTTCATATTCCTTGTCAAAATGACCATGAAAGATTGATCCAAAGGTCTGTTTTGGGAAGAGCTGGGAGAAGTTGGAATAAAAGGTAGTGCACGATGCTTTTTGACAATTTTGAACATCCTTCATTCTTTTGGTTATAACTTCTTCTTCCAACATCCAAATGACTTGATTTTTGAACCAAAAAACTCATAACACATTTTTCTTCCTCTACATTAAAATATATAGCCATATGAAGTCATTCGGGAAAGATTTGATTGATGAATTTAGGATGAAAATGAGGAAGTGAACTGGAATATTTTCATTGAATATGCTTTGGTATTTTAAGTATATCTTGATCTGTAGATTTTTAAATGAGTTGATTCTTAATTCAGATTAAAGTAGAGTCATACGACTACAACTTTCTTGAAGAAGTATAAGTTTAATTCTATCTCTAAGCATTTCAAAGTCTTGACTGAGGCTGTAGTACTACTCGAGATAGAAATCATGTCCTGTTGATATTGAATAAACTATATTGATAGAAGCCGAATTAGACAAAATTATCTTCACAAAAGTTGTATTTCATTCTCTTATCTTTCAATTGGTATTAAGTTTGTAATTTTTGGATATCTGAGTTGAAATATATGAGCTGTATAATTTAAGGGTATGATCATGAACTAGCCAAAAGTTCAATTATACACAGTTTGTGATATTGTGAGCATAACTCATAAAATGCTGAACTAAATTGGATGATCTTAGAGTCATTAGAAACTTAATACATGGGAGAACAAATTTCTAGAAGGAAGTGTTATCAAATTACTTCATTTTTCTAATGTTAATAATCATGCAAAGTAGACCCGAAAGTATATTTTTAGACAAATCTGGATTGATCAATTAAGTATTTTGGTATGAATGAACATTGTCACAAAAAATTGAATAAAGAACCCAGAATTTGTCATGAACATGCATTGTACATATTTAGTATACATGAATGTGCATTTATAAATTCAGAATTGTGAAAAATTGTGATGTGTGTATGTATGATATGTTATAGAGGATCACATTGAGCGACAACATCCAGATCTTGCTGGGACTTCAAGGCAATAAGCTAAAAGGAACATCTATGAGTCAACCTAGTTGATCTTCCTAGGATTAATTGTTTGATTATTCTGTTTAACTTCCAATTATTGAACTGTTGTGATCTGAATATGAATTACGGACTTAAAGGTCCAAGGAGTTTTATAGTCGGGAATGTATTGGAAGTGTTATACTTAGATTTGACAATTGAATGATATATGTTGCCTCTGAATTATGAATGCTCAACGAAAGTTGAATGTCAAAATGAGATCCGATGAATTATGAGATTCTGTCTGTGCTTCATATGTGAATGCCATTCATAACATATTCAGTTATTTGATGTATTTCATAAAATACATGCTCGGATAAAGGCGTTGTGACCAAAGTAGCCAATTGAAAGAGGTATAAGCTTAGTATTCTGAACGTAGAGCGTTGCTTCGTGATTTCTGTTCTAATTGAGCCCAATGTGCCAGTATCTATTTCTGTATCTAAAAGGCACTCAGTCACAAAAAATAATAACGAATCGAGAGTCTCATATGCATCTGTATTTGAATATTATGATTATAAATTATAAGCTTGTGAATTCTTTCTGAAGTTGTGATGTTAAAGTGATATATCATGATAATGTGATTGATTGGGTTTCAAATTCGGGAAGAAGGTATGTGAATTATATGACATCCTTTATGCCTTATTTTGATATAAGATGTTGCGAATTTGATTGGTTGTATGATATCTGTGTGTACCTGGAGTGAGATCATCAATGGTGGATCTCTCATTGAGTTTGCAAAAACTCATCCAAAATTTGCAACGTGATTTTACAGGTACGAGACAGGAGACTTAGATTCAAAGATTTTCTAGAAACACGTTTTGGATTAGATATGGATCAAAGGTCTATCAGCTAATACCAAAGGAATTGTAGATTTCATTTTGTAGTTTCTTTAATATGTAGAACTTTTATTATAAAGGTTTGTAAACTATTATGTATTAATGCAATGACAAGTTGAGTTTTTTTTAACACATTGTATTTTGTCACTGTTACATATATAGTCGATGTCATGTTTAAGTTGGATATATACTACCATGTCATAAATGAAGGTGAGATAGTTAACACGCCATTATTATAGATTATATACTGGAATATTCTCAGGGTGTTCCAGTATCTAATTTATGGTAGTGGAGGTGCTACAAGTTTTTGGTATCAGAGCATAGTTTGTCATTCGTAGGTATTTATAAGAGATTTGAGACATGATGAATAATAAGAAATTCAGTTTGTGATCACAACAATTTTTTCTTGTTATAGGTCATCTATTATAGGCGATCAAGTTGGAGAGTCAGCTGAGAAAGTAGGGGGTTGTGGACTTCTACGGAAGTACAGACCCTGCTGAGGCAGAAGGGTGGTTAGAAAGAATTGAAAGGGTGTTCGATCAGATGGACTGTGAGGCAGATGAGAGATTTGATTATGCTATTTCATTACTGCAGGGTTTAGCATACCAGTGGTAGAAGACTGTTCCAGGTAGTATCACCAGACCTTGTGATTTGACCTGGGAAGATTTTCTGAGGGTGTTTCGAGAGAATTATATGCCTAAAATTTATATGGATAGAAAAATGAAAGAATTTATGGATCTGAAGCAAGGCAAACTCACAGTGGCAGAATATGAGGTAAGATTCAATGAGTTAATGAGATATGCAACTACATTGATCCCAACTGAAGAAGTCAAATGTAGACGGTTTGAGAATGAGTTGAACATGGAGATCAGAACAAGGCTAGCTCTTTCTAATTTAGGTAATTTCACAAAACTGCGAGTAGCCTCACTCAGAATTGAGCAATTAAAGAATGAGTTCAAAACTGTCAAACAACATCGTGCATTACCTTTTATTCCAACTTCTCCCAACTCTTCCCAAAACATACCTTCTGGTCAATCTTTCATGGTCATTTTGACAAGGAATATGAAGGATTTAGGCAAAACATTCTTCTGAAAAATTGTTCCTTTATGCCTTAAGTTTCTAATGAAGCTAATTTCATGCAATTTTGGTTCAGTATCATTCAGGTTATAATAAAAAATCCACAGACTATTTTCACACTTTGGCAGAACACAAATTTCATATTCAAGCCAAATTTTCAGACTCTTAAGGACATATTTAGAATTCTATTCCTTCATGAAAAATGTAGTTTTATGTCTCTAGTTTACTCTGAATTAAATTCCATCCAATTTGGATATTCACAAATCAAGTTATACCCTAAATACAGATGTATGTTTAGTAAAATTCTGCATATCTCATACTCCAACTCGCTTTAACCTTTCATCTAGTTATTCATATCTCTGAATCTGTTTCTTCCATCACCGCCCACACATGCATCAACACCATTTACCCATGCAGTAATCCACAAGCATGAAAATGTACTCCATTTATGCATGCATCTAGTTACAAACATTAAAACCTCAACAGAAATCATTTACACTATCATAAAAAACAACTAGTTTCGGTGATGGATAAACAGGGGATTTTATGCAACAATTAAAACCTCTAATGACAGAAAACTTCACAAGAGGTAACCTTGACAGATTATCCAAAAGCCAATGTTCATAAGTGAGCAAGATGGTGTCTTCAGTGATAAACAATAAAGAGAAACTTCTGTAAAGAAGAAGACTTTCGGTGAAAGCAAGGAGAGGGCTGCAAAAACATTTCTCCTAATGCCTAGATGTCTCTTTTTAAGGCTTGACACATGTCACTCTTGTATGTAGCCCATTTGTCATAAATGTAAGGCTACCACTTGTCACTTAGTAATTTGTCCAAATGTTAAACATTCATTGATCCATTTGTCACTCCATAATTTGTCTCTTAATTTCTTTATTTTTCTTAATATAAATTACCTCAAATTTTCAATAGCTTTCCTAAATATCCTAAATGTCTCTTAAAATGCGGAATTTATTTTAATACACACCAATTTAATTATCCAAGACAATTAATCCACAATTTCCTAAAAATTCTGAAATAATAACTATTATCATTATTTTAATACACACCAATTTAATTATCCAAAATTCACACTATAATCACATTAAAAACTCACTTATACCCGGAAAAATGTCAATGAATGCATGTACAATTATTTTATGAATGACAACATTATTCACGTGCATGTGTATGCAATATTACGTATAAAATGCATTTCTAAAGTCTCAACAAATTCTTATTTATAGAGCATTCTAGGGTTTTAACCCTAATCGTGGGATGTTACAATTCTCCTCTCATAAAAAAATTTGGTCCCTAAAATTCTTACCTAATTCATGAAACAGTTGGGGGTATTGCTTTCTCATATGTTCTTCTGTTTCCTAAGTTGCTTCTTCACTTGAATGGTTCCTCCAAAGTACTTTCACCATTGGGATCACTCGACTTCTCAATTGTTTATTCTGATAGCCAATTATCATTACTGGTTCTTCAACATAACTTAGGTTACCAGAAACTTCAATTTCCTGAGTCGGTATCACATGAGTTGGATCCGACCGATATCTCCTAAGCGTACTCATATGAAATACATTATGACCATTTCAGAAGGTAAGACTAACTTATAAGTCAATTGCCCAATTCTTCCATTTATATCAAATGGAACAATGTATCTAGGGCTTAATTTACTCTTCTTACCGAACCTCAATACAGCTCACCAAGGTGATACTCTTAGAAATACCTTATCTCCCACCTGATATTCCATATCTCGCCTATGCTAATCCACATAACTCTTCTGTCAATCTTGTTTCTACTTCGGATCAACTTCACTTTATCAATAATATCCTGAATTAATTATGGGCATTCGACAATCCTTAGACCCTCTTCATCCCAATATAAAGGCGAATGACACTTCCTACCATACAACGCCTTATAAGGAGCCATACCGATACTACTGTGATACTGATTGTTATAAACAAATTCAATCATAGTTATATATATGTCCCATGCTCCTTGAAACTCCAAAATATAAGCTCTGAGCATATCTGTTAAAGGCATTTTCTCATTTGTTTGAGTGGCATTTTCTCTTAGTTTTTGCATACAATCTTTAGGTTCTACCTATATTTTACTTGCTAGATTGCTTAGTTCACCTAAATTTGCATTTATAATTGTTCAGGTTTAATT
>JANQBM010000005.1:5915658-5960961 GCA_025594535.1 Erythroxylum domingense
CACATCACATCAACTTCTTTGTCCAATTAACCTGTAAATATTACTTAACCAATTCTTTAATTTTATTATTATCAAAATAAAGACGGATTTAATTTGTCAGCCTCCATTGGGCCAACAATTCAGGGCACCCAAAACCACATTTTCTTCTCCTAGGCCATACTTCAAAAGCATTGCAACACTGAGGATTGTTGCTACCTTATCCTTGCGTAAGAAACCAGCCTACTGCTATAACAGGCCTACCCATCTCCTCTCAAATAAACAAATCAAGGACCTGTTATATGGGTAAGGAAACCTGACGTGGGATGGCACTGAATCATCTAGCACAAGATTATCCCCCCAGAACTTCCTTTCTGTTGTGGCTCACTATACAAAATAGATTAAATACAGTTAATCAGCTCAATTACTTAAACATCAATACATGTTGTCCTTTTTACTTAACTTAGGAAAAAAACACAAGACCACTTATTCTTCATGTGCGAGAAGACTCATTGGGTCTGGAAAGCAACGTAACTCAGTTGTCAATGGCCTAATCATTTTATTATTTTCTCCGGTGCAGTCCAATGGCTAGCTACTCAAAGAACTCCCCTGCAATTACCCCATATTGCAGCTGTTAGTATGTGTGTTCAGACAATATGGAAAGAATGCAATGCCAGGCAGTTTGATCTCAAGTCCAAACGAATAGATATTCTCATCTCCGAAACCCTTAACAGCATTAAAGAGCTCGATTTATAAACTGATTACTCAGTAGCTCCAACCTTCTCCAATTATTACTATACCATGTTCTCTTTATGTTTTGAGTAGTTAAAAACTTTACACCTCTCTTGTTTCAAAGGGTATCCCCTATACTCTCGTGTAAATTTTAACTTTCATTCTTTATTAATGCATTTTTTCTTTCCTTTTTCAAAAAAAAAAGGAAGACATAATTTCCTCACTGTTCCACTCTTATTATTCCAGTGGATACAGGAATTTATTTAGATTAAAGAGTCAGTTAGGGGAGAGAAACCAATTGTTTAAACAACCATAAGCAGTGCAACTTTTGCTTTTAAAGCAATTAAAATGACATAATATCTATCACTAAAATAAACAAAAAATTTAAAGAGAGTCTACCAAACCTGTTCGGTAATATTAGGTGGAGAGCCATGTATTGGTTCAAAGAGTCCAGGCCCCTGAAACAATTGAAGTATTTAGTATATCTGAAAGGATGATTCTTTAGAGTTGTTGAGCATAAAGAAGACTAAACTGTTCTTCAGAGAGTATATCGCCAAATATGTTGCAAGTCATTATTGTATCAAACTGCAAATGTCACACATCAGGTATTGATAGGTATCAATTCTACCACCACCTTATTTTCCCACACATCTAAATTTCTTATGAATTATATGCTTGGTAAAAACTTGTTTCGGATCGTGAACAAGATGCATTGCAGCGTTGTCAGCATAAATGTGTGAGGGCTGAATATCTGGATATTAAGTGGCCCTTACCCTCTTTCTCCAAAGCATTGATGCCTATAAACATTTTTAAATGGCATATCAATGTATCATCCATGGCATGCTTTTGTGTAACATAAAAATATGTTCTTTGAGATAAAACAGCAATCAATTCATGTGATTCCTTATTATCATAAAAGAATAAAAGGATTAGTACCGTCTTCCACATTCTATACAATCAACATAAAGCATGGCAGGAAGCCAACAAAATTAAAATTATGTTCAGAAAGAAGAGGAAAGAAAGGGGGTTAAAGGTACACCCTGAAAGCATTATATAGAATTTACAGATATAATCCACCTCCAAGACATTTGCTTTGTCAACAGAACAAAGTTTCCCGTGTGGTTTGCTAGCAGTCTCAAATGCAACACAAGCAATGTGATCAACCTATACAAATTTCAGATAAAAACAGAAACTGGAAACCTTACAAAATCTATAACAGTGAGAGCTGATGACCATAGCAGCTGCAATTTTAAAAGTGAAAAAGGACACAGATACAACTGCTGAGGCGGAAAGGGATAATATTAGGAAAAGAAAAGGATCAAATCGGGGCGTTTACTATCGATGTTAGCTACCACAAGAATCGATATCAATAGACATACCTCATGTGAAGCATACACCTGTGTTGTAGCCAATCTCTTCACCAGTATCATCAGTGTCAAAACCTCTTGGCTTCCCAAATAGATACCTATTCCAGAAGATATCCCCCCTGTTTTTTCTAGTTTAAAAGATGAACATGATAGAAAAGGTGGGAAGGGTGGAAGGCAATGGTTGAAGGATCAAATCCATGTGTAACTACATGAATAACACTGACCTCCTATAAGCTCCCTTACAACCATCAGGTCAACACCTTCGGCAACCTCTTTCTTCAAAGTCGAAGCATCCACCAACTACATTGAGCAAGATTGTGCAACAAAACCTCATCAAGGAGAGGTATATAACACGATCTATGTATGAACAAGATAAAAAGTAAACAAATGGTCATAACAAAAGAACACAGAGGGCACTGATGGGCAATTACTAAAAATTTATTTCGGACAGGTAAAGCAACATTTTGCTAATAAAAGAGCTCAACGTCAGTCAGCTCAATGGGCATCTGATCTTAAGGCATATACTTTCAAGGAATAATTCTTGCTTCATGGTAGTTTGAATTAACTCAAAATTGATCTCCGCCTTTCAAATTAAATCAAAGTCTGAAAGGATTAATTGACACAACTACATTATACTTAAGGATTCAGCCATTATGTTAATAAATCCAAATTTCTTCTTCCACATCACTTGAGTATATTTTCATCAATGTAAAATCTTGAGCTCATAATAGAAGCAAATAATTTCTACTTCATTGAACTGCATCAGATTGCTTCGCTGCAGACAGAGTTTCCTGAATCAATAGAGCTCCATCTAAATCTAAAGCAGAGCCCCCCCATTGGCATTTCTTGAAAGCCAAACTCAATACCCAATAGTTTGAAACAAAAGGATGTAAGACATTTAGCGACCCATGTAACTTATAGATTTGAGTTTAATGGAAAGAGTCTGAGATCATAGTTATTGGGTCTTAAATAATTGAGCTCAAAAGGCTTTTAAACTCTTTCCCTCTCTCCTTTAAACAACCCATCTTTTCTTCTTTCTCTTAACTATAACATAAACATATAAAATGTGTCATTTTGTCTTGGACTCTTTTGAGCCCAATTCTTTAAAACCTAATAACTATGATTTTGAATTCTTTCCATTAAACTCAAATCTATGAGTTGCACGGGCCACTAAATATCTTACAAAGGAAGCCATAAATAACTAGAGAAATGACTTTCATGAACTCAAAATCTTAATTTTGCTTAGGGGAAATTCAAAGAAAGTAGATAAAATCAGAGACAAAATAGAAGTCATTCCTTTGGTATTCAATAACACAAGTTTAAGAGGGAAAGGGAAGAAAAGAAATCCATTAAAAAGAGACATTCTAACAACCCACTCTAGACTAAAACCGTAAACCCCACAAAGTAGGGTATATAAATTTTACACTTACTTAAGAGGCCGTTGGTTCTCACTGAAAAATAATAATAAGAATGAGAATGAATATAGTGAAAAATGAGAATGAATATTATCATTATAACTAGGATGGTTGGTTCAGAGAAAAGAATGATTATTATTACCAATAATAGTTGTTGGTTTGTAAAAAATATTGAAAAATAAAAATTTATTATATTTTAATTAATTATTTAATAATATTTTAAATAATTATATTATAATTAATGAGTGAATTATATTTTAATTAATTATATTATAACTATAATTATTTTTAATTAATTATAATATAATAAATAAATAATTATAATATTTTAATTAATTATAATTAATTAATTAATTATATTTTAACTAATTAATTAATTACAATATTTTAATTAATAAATGAATTATATTTTAATTAATTATATTGTAATTAGTTACAATATTTTAATTAATTAATTAATTAATTATAATATTTTAATTAATGAATAGTTATATTTTAATTAATTATATTTTGTTAATTAATTAACTAATTATAATATTTTAATTAATGAATCAATTATATTTTAATTAATTAATTGTATTTAATTAATTAGTATTAAGAATATTTTAAAAAAGAGTTAGTATTAAAGAATGAGTTTTGTTTCTCTACTAATTGGAAGGTACGAAGGATTTCTCAAAAGTGAAATATCAAACGATTACTTCTACAATAATAATCAACAACTAACTACTCACTTTTTATTCCTTACGTATTAATACCCAAACTCACCAATCATGCTCGCACTTAATCATAAACAACGATATACCCTTTCCATTATCTAAGAAAAAGTTAAAAAAAAAAAAAAGAGAGATCCAAACTTCAAAGCCGTGTGCTTTCAAAAAAAAAAAAAGACTTCAAAGCCGTGTCTCACATGACATGTTCGTCTTTTGAAGACTATTGCTCGTAACACAAAAACTTAAACCCTGCAAAATTTTTCTGACCATTCCCATTCGAATCAATTCCCTTCAAATTCATTTTTTGGAAGAGCGATACGTCCCTATTTAAACACCAAAGGACAAACAGAGATCACAAGTCCCTATTTAAACATCAAAGCACCAACCTTTTTCATCATAACACATTTCCTATTCAATAAAACCAGACCAATGGCCTCTCTCCAGCTTTTCCCCAACCGTCCTGTCACTTTCTGCACCCCGCCGTTGGATGCTCGCCGTTCGTTCCACGCCCGCGCGTGTCTTGACATTAATGTTCAGCTGGCGGATTCCATGAAGGTGAGTCTAAAGAGTACTGAGGTTATGGAGATGGAGGGGAAGGTCATGGTGGGAACATATGCAAGGACCCCTTTAGTACTCTCCAATGGCAAAGGTTGTAAATTGTACGATCCTGAGGGGCGAGAGTACTTGGACTGCACGTCCGGCATTGCTGTTAACTCGCTCGGTCATGGTGATCCCGATTGGTTGCGAGCGGTGACACAGCAAGCTGGGTTGCTCACTCATGTTAGTAATGTCTACTATTCAATACCCCAAGTAAGTGTTATTGCTCTTTTTTCTTTCTTTATACTGAAAAGATCTGTTGCTTTGTGTTTGGTTTTGGTTTGATGTTATAAAGGTTTATTCTTTCATCTGAAGTTGAAGCCTTTTCCTTATTGGGTAATTTTATGGATTGATTTTAATGGCAACAAAGTTAGGTATGACTAATTATCAGCATCACGAAAATCAATTAATGGTGTTCTTAGGGGATGTTCCTCCTTAATGGGTATTGGCTGATTTAAGCTGTTTTTAGGTAAGTATTGGTTGAGGAATTGAATGTGGAAGAGGAATGTAATTCTGGGTTGATTATTGCTTTAGGTAGAACTTGCAAGGCGTCTTGTGGATTCTTCTTTTGCTGATCGTGTCTTTTTCTCAAACTCTGGAACCGAAGCGAATGAAGCTGCTATTAAGTTCGCAAGGAAGTTCCAAAAAGCTTCACGTCCAAATGGCAAAGACTATCCAACAGAGTTCATTTCATTTACTAATAGTTTCCATGGAAGGACCATGGGAGCCCTTGCTTTGACAAGCAAAGAGCAGTACCGTCTTCCGTTTGAGCCTGTTATGCCTGGAGTTACTTTCCTGGAATATGGCAATAGCCAAGAGGCGAGGGATTTGATACTGAAAGGGAAAATTGCCGCCGTATTTGTGGAACCTATTCAGGGTGAAGGTGGTATCTACAGTGCAACAAAGGAGTTTTTGCAATCTTTGCGTAGCACTTGTGACGAAGCTGGGGCTCTACTGGTGTTTGATGAGGTTAAAGACCTTTTACTTTTTAACTATGATGATACCAACTTTCCTTCATTGCATACTTGATTCGTTTGTGATGTTATGCCTGTTTCTGTCATCTCATTGATGAAATATGCTTGCCACTTTTCTCAAGCATATGAGAGGAGAAGAAAGGGAATGAAATTATGTTTTTCTGACAAAAATCAAATATAAGTAACAAAGTTTAGCGTGCTTGTAAAAGGCCTTATTAACTAAACTAGTTATATTTATGTTGCTTTAATCATAATCGGTGCTCATCTGTTGTTATGGATATTTCCTCTGCATTTGGGCGACAGCTCAAGTTTGTAAAGTTTGAAGAAGTTCTTGACAAGAGAATCAAGAATAGGGTTTACATTTGCTCTAAATTTGAACTTGATGGTATTTGAAATGTTTCTCTGGGGAAGTAAAGAATTACTCTTCATGTGCTTTTATATTCGACTTTATAAGTTTCCCATAGAACAAGTGTACAGATTTCCACGGTTAAATTGAGACAGTGAAGAAGTTGCTTGATTGAAGAGGAACTTGATTTTCCTAGTATTCTTCATCGGAAAGGCTTCACTATTCATGAATGCTATGTGGTTCTGTGATTTTACTACTTCTAATGGTTAGGTTGAGTTTCTGTGGATTTGAATTCCAACAGTTAATCAGCAGGATGTGCATTAGAGAAATCATATTTAACTATCTTTTACATTATTCTTGTTGAGTTGAAGTTCTCCTTCGTATATTAATTCCTGACCGTAAGGTTAGGAGACAGAAGATAACTCACAGGCATCTTGTGATTTCAGGTTCAATGTGGGCTGGGTCGAACTGGTTACCTATGGGCACATGAAGCATACGGAGTGTTCCCTGATATTATGACACTTGCTAAACCTCTCGCAGGAGGCCTTCCCATAGGAGCTGTTTTAGTAAGCGAAAGAGTTGCTGCTGCCATAAAGCATGGAGACCACGGAAGTACTTTTGCCGGTGGTCCTCTTGTTTGCAATGCTGCCGTTACTGTTTTAGATAAAATATCACAGCCTTGTTTCTTGGCCAGTGTCTCTAAGAAAGGTCAGTACTTCAAAGAACTCTTGATGCAAAAGCTTGGAGGAAATTCACATGTGAAAGAAGTAAGGGGTCTGGGACTCATAATTGGAATTGAGTTGGATGTATCTGCTTCACCTCTGGTGGATGCCTGTCGAAATTCTGGTCTCTTAATCTTAACTGCAGGAAACGGCAATGTAGTTAGGCTGGTGCCTCCATTGATAATCTCAGAAAAAGAATTGGAGCTAGCAGCTGAGATTCTGTTTAAATGTTTACCAGTACTTGATAAGAACAATTGATGATAAGCAAAAAAACTGTTTGTCCTAATATCCCTATCATCCCGGGACTAGTGTAAGTTGGATCTTTCCCGCAGTTTAAGTCAGTTCCTATTAGATTACTAAACTATGGTGGCTTGGATAGGTCAAGAACCTTAATAAATTTACACTGGGCCATCCTAATGTTTTTTCTTTCAAATAATCAGTTTTGTTTCCTCAATAGAATTATAGTAAAATGTAGTAATTTTGATCTTAATTTCCATGTAATTTAGGACTCAAAAACTAGAGGATGCCCTAATCAAAGAGATTAATAGTGTCCTAAAGTTTTGACCTTCTAATCAATTAGATGTTCCAGTGACATGTTCATGTTCCCCAAAAACTGGACCTAGTTAAGACTTGTTTGCACTTGACGATTTAAGAATCATAGAGATATGATGATGATTTACTTTCTGGCAAGTTGACTGAAACTCGATCTGAATTAATGGACAAATATGCTTTTCGATTCAGTTTGATTTGGCTCATTGTTATCTTTAGTAGTTCCTTCTTGGGAATTTGTCTTTTTTTCTTTTTTCATCCCCGCGAACCCTCATGCAGATAAAGCAAAGCTCCTTTTTCTCTATTTGCAAGAGAAGATCTGTCAGTCTCAAGAGTGCCCATTGAAGAACACCCAAACCTTTCCCGTGCATCCCGCTAGCTAATAAGCTTTCCTTGGGAATGCCATCTCTTATATATATATATATATACTCTTTATGGTAGAGTTAGTTTAGAGAGTTAAAGACGGACATTCTTCTAAGAATGTTTCTCCAAATATCATAGTAAAAGCAAATGCAGTTCATCCACCACCTTGAGATATGTCCATAAGAAGCCAAACAACAGTTCCCAACTATTAATGGACATGCACAAGCACAACATCCCTCTCTCTCTCTCTCTCTGTTTCTCTCTGTAACTTGTGTTAGGATGTGTTGCTTGATGCTTTTTGCATGGACTTATGTTGATGCGAGAATATAGAAGATTGACTTCAAAGTTTGGACAAATACAGTACATGTATAGGATCAATGTTGTTCAGCTCTGGTTATTTGTGTAGAAACCAATGATGTTGTTCTATGTTGTGCTTCCCGTTTTATTGGAAAGTGAACCAAAAAGAAGTAAGTATATTAGTAAGATATATGCTTGAAAATGTCTCTATTTAATAGTTTATATAAATATTTTGAAAATTAAATTAGTTCGGCTGATTTTATCGTTAAAATTTTGAACCGGTCAATTTTTTAGTTCAATATTTAAGTTTTATGTTTGATTTAGTTTATTAACTTTTTTTGTTAAAAACTAATCAGTTTATTAATTAATCAGTCGGTTTTTATAGACTAATCATTTTTATAAACCAAAATACACTAATTAATTTTTATTTTAATAGTCTATTGCTTAATTAAATTTTAAATTTTTTTATATTTAAGAATAATCTTCTTTATTATCTTTTAAATATTATTTAATTTTTAACTAATTTTATGCGATCTAATATCGATTGAACCTTTTAAATCTTAAATCTCTTATCTTACTCGTTTAATTTTTGATTTAATTTTTTAAAAAATTGGTTTACAAGTTGCATGTCATTGCCCTAGGCAGAATATATTTCTCATAGAACCATTAAAATCTCACTTTTTGAGGAATTTGTTTCCCTATGAAAATTTCACCACTCCATGGGATTTTAAGGATATGAAAATTAATAGAAAATTTATTTTCTTTATTTCTATATTTACCTATAAATTAAATGTTATAATTATTCCACTAATAATTTATATATTCTTTTCTTCGGTGTTCTTAAAGATGGTAAAGGATCATTCTATTTTTAAAATTAAAGTTAAAATAATATTATTTTACTTTAACTAATTTGAATATCCATTCTCTTAAAATTAAACTTAACTTGAATTTAATTGAAAAATCCTAATATATAAAATATCATTAACAAATTCACATCCACTAACCCTCACAGCTTACTTTTACTTCACCCAAAAGATTACAGTCCAATCAACATTTCTATCACCGATCTTTGGCCACCTTCATAAATATTCACCCTGAACCTAAAACCCCTCAAAATTCAAATGCTCCTGATGCTTTGTCTTGCGTCCAGGAGGTTGTGATTGACACGATCAGGACCATTTGTGTGTCAATATAAGCCAAATGACTCAATCCTCCATCACCAAATCACAAAAAACCCTACTTGCATATTGGTCCATCAAGTGCACCACATGGTTATCTTGGTGCCCCTGAGCATCACCAGAACTTAAAAAGGAAGCAAAATGCAATAAAGGGCAAGCAGGATGTGAGTCAAAACAATCTTTTCCTTTGACGACACCGTGATGCTGTAACAGGTTTCACGTAATCCAACGGCTATTGAAAACACACTACCAAGGAAGTCCTCCTCGATTGTTTCAACTCCCCTTCTTCATTACATGATTAATCCACCTTTATTTCCACATTTTATCAAAGATTTCCCTGTTCTTCTTCTGCATTGTATGCTAAATCAAAGCTACCTACAATCATGTTATAAAGAAGTTGAAAACAACTACAACTCAATGCAACTTCAAATAAAAACAGCTCAATTAAACAAGTTCATGTTCAGACTATATTTCAGACAAGGATGCAAATGGTCATTCAAGTAAAAACAAAGAGAGACAATCCTAATTCAGCTTTTACTTGGATTGAAAAGGAGCAAACAAAAAAAAGCAGCTCTACGGGATCTGACCATGAATGAGCTTAAGTTCCAGGTCCTGACTATTGTGATTGACAAAATGGTGGATAGGATTTGGGGTACGCCTAAGATTATGTATAGGGGATAATATTAATAACCTATGAGGCGGATTACGGTCTCATCAAAGTTGACAGGTGTATCTCTAATTATTAAATGATATCTTCTTCTCCAAAATTAAGAATACCATTTTGTTTATATAATATAAACTCCTCTATGTTTTTGTCCTCCCCAACAACTAGTTAGCGGCCTTAAACCCTTTGGAGCTTCACTGACGTTACCCACCATGAACAACCAAAACTTGCTGCCCGTTCCGTTCTTACCCAAGCCCGAAACCATTCCCTTGTCAGAAATGTTTCGGTTCCTAAGCCCTTCGGCTTATAAACCCGTCTTTGATGTCTCAGGGTTTAGGTCCTTTACTGATATTTACAACAACGAGAGTGAAAAACACCATGACCCATCCGAAGTACCTCCGGTTCTCGACGGCATCGCGGCTGTTGTTGGTCGAGACGTTCTTTTCGGAACAAGCTCCAACAAGTCTTCTCTGTCTAAAACGTCAAAACACGAAGTGGGAGGCAATGGGAATAATGGTGTTGTTGTTTCGTCGCAGAGGAGTTATAGAGGTGTGCGGAAGAGGCCCTGGGGAAGATGGTCAGCGGAGATACGAGACCGCATAGGGCGGTGCCGTCACTGGCTTGGGACGTTTGACACTGCGGAGGAGGCGGCGCGTGCGTATGACGCGGCTGCTAGGAGGCTTAGAGGTGCAAAGGCAAGAACAAACTTTGAAATACCTTCGGTTTTGCCTTTATCATCGCCTACTTCTTCGGGGACGTCATCCACAGATGCGAGGAGGAGGAAGAGTAAAGGGAATAGCAATTGTAGCAGAAAGTGTGCGGTGGTTACTTCTATGACTGATTTGTTCAGTGATTTTAGTAACCATGCTTCTGGCATTGGGAAGAAAGGGACGGATAAAGATGATCATGTGGAACTTGACTTGAAATTGGAGGTTGGATATGGTGCTAATAACAACAGGAATAGTAACACTCCATCTATGGTTTTCTGAGTAGTTTTAGGTTGGTTTGTCTAATGCTAATGGGTGCTGGCTGGTGCTTTTTTGCTTAGTTTGATCGTGCATGGCAGAGTAGGATGTTAGTGGGGCTGTATTTTGGCAATGCAAGGGCTAGACTGGAGATACCTTCTGTGGTCAGTGCTCGAAAGATGTGAAAGAACTTTACGAATATTACATATATATTGAAACTTAGACTACGTGTAGTTATTCTCTAGCACTTTAGTCTTCCAACTTGTTGCATGTCAGTTACAAACTTTCTGCATTATAATTTGACTTTAGAAATGGAAAATGACGAATGATCAGGGTGTGTTCAGTATTATTTGTTGATGTATTCCATGGCTGAATAGAGTTTGCAGAAGTTCCAGGGATGAATTAATTTAATGTCCCGGACGGAGTACAAGTACCACCATTACCAATAATTAAGAACTTGTAATCTGCATCGTCTTCCTAAAATATGCTCTTACTTCACATCCAGTTGGAAGAGAGAGAGAGAGAGATAGGGTCTAGTACTAGCGTCATTGTGATTACAAAATCTCTGCAAATCTGATATGAAGGTACATTCATGGTCTTTGTCAAACTAGCAGTTTATGCACCTGGAACTGGAAGCAGCAGTAGGCTAAAATTTTGATAGACTCTCTAGCGCAGAGATATAATCAATCAGCAACCATCAACAATGGTTTGTAACAGGTCGCCCATGAAAGTCGGAGGTGCAGATCTCTTCCATCATTGACGGGCTCCAACTAAAGATTTTATTTTAAATGAATACGATTCCTACGGTCATTAAGTCTTTGGCTTAATCTCTATTAAGGTTATAGGTTATTTTTAACAGTTTGAACAAGTTTCATGGAATGTTTTTTTAGCTTCATCCAAAACAGACACAGAATTAAGATCAGCAAAAATTTGAAACATCATATATATAGGCACCATAACATGTGATATCTATCAAGTAATTACACCATATTTGTTACTATTTCCTACATAACAGCAAAGGGAATGAGATTTAGCTTGGCCCCAAAGAATTTGGATGAATGTAGAAATCTGCTTAGTAAGAGAAAGTCAACAGTAACTAAAGATTAGTATCTCTACACTACCCTCCACCTGCATGTGTAAAATGCATTTTCTGGTAATCTGCAGTTACATTAACTCCAATTTTATACCGTTAAGAGCTTTTTGGATCTTGCGTTATCCATTAGTGATCCAGGGCAAAGATGGTGGGAATAGATTGTTATTTCTTCTCAGCTCGTTCCATATAAAAGTTCAGAGCCTGAATCTTCGTCTGCTGGAAGATTTAGGTCAGGCAGCAGAAAGAAGGGCCTTGCACTTCCACCCGCAGGTGCTTGAGGAGATGGAACAATCTCCTTGCATGTAGCAGCTATTGACATGAAAGAACTTGAGGACTGACTGGCTACAATTACTGGCTCAGCTTGACCCAAGTTCTCTTCCTCTGATTTAACAAAAGCAGCAACTCCTTTTGGAGTATGATGAGATAGCAAATCGAGCTGTCAATGGAAACCGAATCACTGTCAGGTTGGTTGGTTGGTTGGTTGGCAAGGCTATCTATATTTAATGCAATTCAAATCAGGTAATGGGGGTGGGGTTGTTTTAACATTTTCAAAGCAATATACATCAGAAGATCAAACATCTTCCTGATAACTTCCTCATCATGCATTACGTGATCTCTCAGAATCAATTGCAACTTTTGCATGAGTAGAAGCAATCTTAGTTGGTGATGGTACTTACCAGGAATCATATTAAGTATCATAATAACCTTTCAAAAGTTAAGAGAATGGAAAATTGATGATAAGATCAACCTCCACACAGAAAAGGACAAACCAAGAGTGCACTTGATATAGTTAGCATGTAGATGATAAGGGATCACTTTCTAAGCATGTAGATGATAAGGGATCACTTTCTATCTTAAAAAGGATCATGGTAATGCAGAAAGTATTTACGATCAACGCGTGCAGATACAGAACATTGAAGCACCTGAGATATGTGAAAAAGGTTCTGCAGTTTTACCTTCACCCTCTTCAAGCTCTCATTCCTAGCTCTTTGTTTCTCTAAAGTTACTCGTAACATTGTCAATTGCTGCTCCATAGATAATTAAAATAGGTCAAAACTATCAATAGATTAGATTTAATCCTAGATTAAGGAAAAGGGTGAAGAGAGAAAACATAAACATTGGACTTCATACATTTCTTAAATCTCGCTTCTCCTTCAGCAGAAAACTCTCCTCCTCTTTAAGCTCAGCTAAAGTCTGCAAATATTAAAACAAAGTTCAGAGAGAGACCAGTGGACTTCTAAAAACACTACACTACTCTTAACAAGATGCAAGAGAAGTTCATTTACAAACCTTCCTCCTCCTTGACTTCTTGACAGAAGATGTTTCACTTTTAACAGTGACCTGTCCATACCCCAATATAGGATAGTTCAGATTAATGCACAGAAAGTTCTTCCCAGCCATTTGGTAACAGTAGTAATTAGTTAAACTATACGAATAAAGAAATAGGAAATTCTTTTCCTAATAAAGAAAGGCTGGCTCATTTTGTTGGCATGAAAGTGCTAAATACCAACTAAAAACTCCATTATACTCAAATGCATCTACAATGTGCGGTAGCATGTATATTAAATGTGCACGGTATAATCGTGACCCTTCATACAATTGATAAGCTCCCTTCCAAGAACTAACACAACAAACACATTTATCTACTAAACGTATAGGGTTGGCAATGCGTTCCTAAAACACGTTAAATTAACTTTAGTTTGTCTATACCAGCTTGAACCCTACATTTCCTCCCCCGTTTCTGAGTTCTTAAGTTGGTACGTGATGTATATGGTTTGTTAGTACATACACATAGCTATATATACAGTGGCTTAGACTTTAGATACGTATAATGTTAGTTGAGCACAATTGAGCTAACCAACAAGTCAGCTCATAACAACAAATTTGGTAACAGTTAATGGTCCCCACTTGACGTTGCCACTCCTTTTTCTCCCATTTGGCACCCAACTACCAAATACCAATACACTTCAAATAACTTCCTGAAATCTCCAACCCTTGAGGTGACTTTCACACTTCAGCTCATTCTCATTGGCTCAGATGGAACCATCAGCATTTGTCACGTGACAAAAGACAAGATCCTGATGAGCCCGCATGAAGTGTGAAGCTGCTGCGACCACACTGGATCCTTCCCTCCCCGGGAACCCAAATAAAGCGCCCCCCAACGACTAACGACACTATCACCAGACGACAGGCAGACATATCTTGCCACAAAAACACGCCACCGAATAAACAGTCCTTTTCCAAAAATATTTACACAAAAAGGTAGAAGTGCCAAATTACCAAAATGCCCTCATAGATAGAGTCGTAGGGTTTTGACTCTTGGGGTAGGGAAAAGTCTCGACGCTCGACAGAGAGGTTGGATTGTGGAACATAGTCCATGTCCATGGACACAGTTGCCCTTGGACTAAGGGTCGGTGTTTGTCCTTGCAGAGTTAATAGAAAAGGAAACGTTTCGTTGAATTGAATATCTAACGATGCGTTGAACCAGAGCCATGAAAAAGAAAATCTACAAAAAGGTTGAAGAAACCAAAACTGCATGAGATTGGAGAAATATTAAACACCTCCGGCGGCAAGACGGAGACTACCCAGATCCGCACGAAAAGGATGAGATCGTCATTTCAGTGTAAATAGACAGAAGAATATTTTTTAAAATATATATATAATGATGTGGAACGAAAAATACCAACGAAAAAGGAAATAGTCACCGACTGAAAGTGCTTGTACACAAAGAAGCAACGTGAACGAACCTTAGATCTAGCGGTGTTGACCGGCTTGATGTTGACGGCGACGCTGGACTCCTCGAACCCATCACCAGTCCCGCCGCCGCTGACGGAGGTGGCGCCGCTCCACGAGAGAGGCGTGGATGGACTCGCACGAGTTTGGTCACCCTTTTTACGTAACACATGTCTAGAACGACGTTGTCTAGTGCTCCACTCGACTCCAAAACCCTGACCACCAGCACCAATCAACGGCTGGTCAGATGGCACTGCTTCCGTCGTTTGGTTAAGCTTCAAAAGCATGTCGACGACGAGGCTGTCATCGGACATGGCAACTCGAACCCACTCGTCTTCACAACCCATTTCGTTCTTATCTGAACACGGGCATAGAGAGAGAGAGAGAGAGAACGGAATATATAGTTTTGAGGGTGACTAAAATGCGTGAGTGACATAGATGCTTCTTTCATATGATTTGTCAGGACAATAACCCTTTTTCTATCGTATTTTCATCGGTTGGATGCTTTTTTTAATTATTTTTTTAAGGTTATGGCTTCAATTTGTGGTTGGGCCCCACTGCGGTGAGACACGTGGCAGTTATGGTTTTGTGGCGTCTGTGTTCTTTGGACCTCTTTTTGTGCTTTTGGATTAGTCAAGAATTATAGTTCGTGTCATCACGCGTCTGAACTGCGAGTGGGTGAGGGAGATTTGGCTAGAAAGACTGAAATTGGTAAAATGTGAAGTTGCCACGTCTCGGGAACTAGAGAAGAAAGTCAAAGTATAGAGAATCAAATAATGTCAAATGTTTTAAGCTCCAGAAGTACTTAAGTTGCCAGAAGTGTTAAGTTCTCAAGATCTTATCCTCAATTAACTATCTTCAAACACAGATTCACAGCCTAAGCTTTGGCATATCTTCTGAACGAGTTAATTAGTTCTTTCCAAAACGCCACTCGTAATTCTATCCACGCCAAGCCAGTTGCCATATCAACTTATAAGTTCCGGAAGGGCTTTCCTCCAGTCTATGTATATAATATCTAGGGCTAGTTAAAAAGGATATAAGAGTGATTGCATTAAACTCTTATTTAGATTGACATTTTTTTATTTTAATCGTCATGTTTTAAAAGCGCCCTTAATCCTTATATTACTTAGTTGTCATTTATCTCAATTTTGTCGTACATCATTCATTTATCACTATGTTATTTTGAAGACAGTCTCTCTATTAATTAGGAGTAAAGTCACGTACTATTAAACTTTCTTAAACCCCACATTTCAATAAAATTTTTATTCAGTTGTTGTTTCTATTCGGTTATAATTTCAAATCCACATTGAATTTAAGAATTTTAATTATACGGAGCCTTGGGTAAAATAAATAAATAAATAATCAATATAATGTGACAAAAGAATTGTATAATAATTAAATAATTATCATTATAGTAATTTTGAACATAGAAAGAATAAAAAATATTAAATTACAATAAAACTTTAACATAATTTTGATCATGTATCTCATTTTTAATCATCATGCAATAGTTAAGATTGTCTACCTATGAAATTTGACTAATTCCCAATTCAATTTTGTGAGAGGAAGGTTAATGTAAATTTGGTTATTGTATTTCATTTCTACTTTATCATGCAGCAGGCAACATTGTCTACTTGTGAAACTTAACTATTCCTAATTCAACTTCGTTAAAGGATGTCGAATGTCAAGTTAATGTTTTCACCTACAAATACTAAAGAAAAGGTAATCAAATTTTTTCTCTGTAACGAAGAGATTTAATAAAATATGATAAGAACATACAAAAGGTCTGATCCTAAAAAAATATTTTAACAATTAAAAGTACAATTAGAACATTAGGTGATTGTGCCTAATAATGAGTCAGATTGAAGTTATATTTTTTATTTGAATTTAAGTTTGAAAAAATTTTAAATTCAAACCTTATCAAAATTAGTTTTAGTCATTAACTTAACAAAATGACTCAATCTATATCCAACAAATTTGAAACTCGAAGTCAATCCAATCCCACGCAACAGGTTTCCGGACACTCTCAGACCAGATAGGTCAAAAACAACGACGAATGCAATTAACAACAGTGGAGGCACAACTGAAAGGGACGCCGTTAAGTCCAGTATTATTGGTGGGACAACCGAGCTGAATGAAGATGTAGGGAGTTTATGTGAACGTATAGCCTTGAAGATTTTGTTGAAGAACTTAGGATTTTGGGGCCTGAGCTTAAAGGACAAAGGAAGGTTACGCGAGAATAGACTGTTTTGCTTTTAGCTGCTTAGTTTTAAGTCGTTTCAATTCTTTCTTAGTGATGGCTTGGTTTTACGGTGCAAGACATTCTACTCTCTCTCCATTGTATGCTCCCATTGGATTAAGCATTCGCGAAGGGATGTTCAGGCAAAAGTGCAGAGAGGAAGAAGGTGTTGGCCTCCAGGATTCATTCTGCTTAATCGTCTTCAGGCAACACAGGTTGAACATTGTGAAAAGACAGCTACTCTAGGTGAAAATGTTTTCTTTCTTTGGCTTTAGAATCATGGTCAGCTCATGAAGTTTGCCTTAATCGTATCCGACTTCTTCCTGGTATAATCTAGAAAAGATTAAGATGTTGAACTGATAAAAGAACTGAAAAATTGGAGTGTTGCAAAATTGATAAAGAAACATTTTATTACACTTTTTCATATGGATGTCAAAACCATTTGAAGAGCAGAGAAGAAAAGGTTTACATTAGATAAAAATAGTTAATAGAACAGACAGCCTTATATATACAAGCTGAAACCACAAAACTTCTATCGCCTCTGGAAATTGAAGGCCCTGATGGAAAATGCGAAAATAAATGCGAAGAGGACGGTGCACCCAAGAACAACAACTGCTACAACTCCCAGGAAATCGTGTTTGTAACCGAAGTAGTCATTCAGATACTCTTTCACTGTCTGCCCATTGTCAAGGGGTTCCTCTATATCTCCGTATTGTGATACGATCAAACCATACAAGGTCCATGACACTGGACATCCCCAGTAGTACCATCTCCACCATACAGGCATGCGCTGTTCGGTACAAACAAACAGACAACAGAATTGGAATTAGGATCGGTCTCCATGATATTGAAACTAAAGGATGAACATGAGTTTGAAGGAAGAAGAACAACTTACAGGTCTGGGGACAATGAATCCTGAAAAGAGATTCCAGAATCCGTAAAATGCTGAGGAGACGATTTGTGCTATGTGGTGGTTTGGTGTCATAGCAACAGTCATCATCCCATAGTAGGTGAAGTACAGTAGAGTGAAGTACATGAAGAACAGGTACCAGAAGAACTTAGCAGCGTTCCATTCAAATCCAATCATGGCATATACAATGAGACCGTAGACTACTGCTTGCGCAAAGATGTATGGAATCTCGATCAGGACCTGAGCACAGAAAAAATGAGAAGAGCCTGGTAAGTAACATGTTCAACTTGGTCATATCACAGGTAGGGGAATCTGAACGTATGTGTTACCTGTGCAAAAGCATAGGGAAGAGCTGAGTACATTCCGGCAGCTCTCTCTCTGTAAAAGACGGTTCTTTCAACGGCCACCACTGGCTGTACAGACGAGGCGTTTTGCACCCCAAGGAAGAGAACAGCTGCATACATCGAACCCATTGAGTTGAAGAAGTCCTGTTGCTTTTTCCTGCAAATATAGTCATAGCAAAGCGGGAATGAGGAGCAAGATAACTAGCAGAGAATGACCCCTTTGATATGATATTCTCCGATTGTTACTTACATTTTGGAACCAAGATCCCAGAACATTGTTCCAAACATCAGGGCAATGAATGTTGTGAAGAGAAACCTAACGGCAGTGTATGGTGGATTACGCCAGTACGACCAATGTTGCTTCCATAGGCAGGCTACACACTGGGTCAAAAAGGGCTGTGAGTACTCCGTAGGGAAATAGAGATCCTTGGAACCAGGAGCTGCTTTGCTTAGTTCTTGGATCATTGCTTTGTTTCTCCTGAAGAGTTCCGAATTTTTGTAAATATCCGTAAAATCAACTCCCAAAGCAACTTCTTGCGCTGCAGTGCTAACTTCCAGCATCCATGTTGCTGGATTATAGCCATCAGTAATTTTACTGACTCCTTCAATGGACTAACATTAAGAAAAGTGATATAAATTAGCCTGTGATCCTATTATGATCAAGGTAAGAGGGTAATGCATCAAATTAGCATACCTCAAAGTAGTTGACCAAATGAGAAGAATGGCGACCCAATGGCCCAACATATATTTCTTGTCCTCCTCGCTTCATCAGAAATAGCTGCAAATGTCACATGAAGCACATTACTTCTACATTACAACAGTGAATCCCCTTGATTAGGAATTAGAAATAATTTCTGTTAGTAGGTTACCTCATCAAAAGCTTCAAAAATATCGATACTCGGTTGATGGATTGTGCATACAACAGTTCTTCCAGTATCCACAGTGTTTCTAACTGTTCTCATAACAATTGCAGCAGCTCTTGCATCGAGCCCAGAAGTTGGCTCATCCATGAAAATTATAGAAGGGTTTGCCACTAACTCAACAGCTATGGTTAACCGCTTGCGCTGTTCAGTCGATAGACCGTTCACGCCAGGTAATCCAACTAAAGCATTTCGCAATGGATTTAGTTCCACAAGATCCATAACTTCCTCAATGAACATCTGTCACCAATGTTAAGGTCAATTGAGTGTGGCTCAGGAAATGCAGATTAAGTTGATTGAAACTACTACGAGTTTGCATTCAAATTACATTGCAGAAGAAGAATGTAGATATAAATGCCTACCTTTCGTGTCTCGGCGTTGACATCCGATGGTAGACGAAGCCAAGCCGAGTAGAGTACGGATTCATAAACAGTAACATGGGGTGAGTGGATGTCATTTTGCTCACAGTATCCTGAAATTCTAGCGAATGTTTCTTGCTTCTTGGGATATCCAGAAATTGTGATGTTGCCTTCAATGTACCCACCGGTTTTCCTACCAGCCAACACATCCATCAAAGTTGTTTTACCGGCACCGCTAACACCCATTAACGCTGTTAGAACGCCTGGCCTAAAAGCGCCACTGACACCCTTCAAAAGCACCAATCTGTCTTCACCAATTCCCTGGTTTTTCATTTCCTACATGTATCAGATGCAATAAGATTAGTTCTCTTCATCATTGAAAGCCATCATTTGAATGATGAAATGATTTTTGTTTGTGGCTTTGATACCTGAGGCATATCAACAGAGTATATAACTTCATCAAATGTGATGGAATGCGGTTCAAATGGGAGAACCATTCCTTTCTTCTTGGCATGGCTCGCCTCTTCCGATTCTGTATGCAAATTCACATCAGATAGTTACGTGACAGGCAGAATGGCTGACCTGAGCAGAATCACACATAATCAATGGTATCTCTTACCTGAGTGTGCTTTGTGACTACTTCCCTGCTCTGCCAATTGAACGGCTCCAGCAGGTTTGTGACTAGTTTCACTACTTTCTGGCTCATCAGATATAACAGCTTGAGGCTTCTCAAGTGCTGGCCAATATAAATTGCAAGATATCAGCAAAAGCTCTCTAAGTATTTACACTATGCAAGGAAACTTAGGTGGTTAATGAAACTCACGGCCGAGGAAAGTTAGTGCCAGAGTGAAAAGGAAGTTGAAGATTACTATGAATCCGATCAAAGCCCCGATCCCTATCCAATACCAATACGCATATGGAAAGAATCCTCGAGACTTCAAAACTTGAACTCCAAGTGGCACTGATGAGTTTGGAGCATTCTGCAATTTGTAAAACAGATTATTTCATTTTCAAAAGATAGATGCTCTTTCTAATCAAAGAGTGGCTGTTCAGGAAAATTACATGTCTCCAATTTTTTCCAAGGAATTCGTTAACAAGTATCGCATTCTGCCCATACATCAATGGCGAAATCCAGTAACCCCATATCCACCATTTCTTTATGTCATCTGTAGTTGTCAGCAAGAAGAACCACACCACAAAAATCATTCAAGTTTTACCATGATAAAATTTCAATCATCCTTTGAACATTTAGCAGAAACTTTACCTCGTGAAAGAATAACACCACCAAGTGCAAAAAGTGCAAGTAGTGCAAAGGACCCGAAGGTGTTTGCAACGATCATGTTCCTTCCAGTAGCAGCAATGAATCGAAATAGTCCAGAGGCCATCTGATTAACCAGTAATAGTAACATGTACTGCTTAAATAACCTGCACATATTTTCCATACCCTTTCAGTACCAGCAAGATCATATATGGCAGTCTTAAAGCATTCACATTTTTCTTTTTACCTTCCAACGTTAGGATCAAATCCAATGACATAGTATGTCAGGAAAACCCATACAGCAACTTCCACAAATGTGATTGGAATCTTAAGTAGCCAAGGGGGTAAAGAATATGCCCACGAAGGATAGAATAGGAGGTCCCTTTGCTTGTAGAATACAGGAAGCTTTGCGATTGTCATGGATAGCTCTGACATACCATTGAACATGATCATGACAGTAGTAAAGAACAGAGCTCCAAGATAAATTCCTCCATCGACTACTGTATCTCTATGCATCTCAGTTCGTAAGAAGAGGGTCATTGAAATGAATGCCATTAAAAGGAGCTAGACGTCAAAACAAGAATAAGAAATTATTAGTACTTTTGCAAATTTCAGAGTAAGGCACTAAGATCGCCAAAAACTTTTGATAATCACCTGGCTCAGCTTGAAGAAATAGACAAAAGAGTTTCTCTTCATGAGCAAGTACTCTCTTGAGAAGTTAGCTTTCAGCAGATCCATCTTTCCAACACCGTAACTTTCGGTTGCCAGAGCAGCTGGATGACTCTTGGTCTTGTCAAATGGAGCAGAAAGCTCATTTGATATCCTTTGCCCCACACTAAAAGACTTGAATGCCTTAACAAATTCGTCGACAGTGACAAAGTTATAGGGCTGATCTTTTCGTGCCCAATACTGCTTCTGATCTTTCTTTGATGTCACCTGCAATGAAATCATCATTTGCAGAGATTAGGAAAGTTCAAAAGTAAGGTTATTTATGCTCTATTTTCTTATGGAAGGCCTATTTTGATAAAAACAAGACAAGAGTTATTTGTTATTTCTTACTTCCTGTAAGAAGTCAGCAACCCCTTTTCTTTCAGGACACCTGAACCCCATTTGTTCAAAAAACTCAAGCACATTTTCCCGAGGACCTTGGTACACAATTTGACCATCTGAGATGAGGATAATGTCATCAAATAGGTTATAAGTCTCTGGAGCAGGTTGAAGGAGGGAGATAACTGCAGTTCCATTAAGAATGTGAATGGATTGCTTTAGGCAGTTGATAATCTGGAAAGTTGTTGAACTATCCAAGCCAGTAGAAATCTCGTCCATAAACAGTGCCCTCGCAGGTCCAACAAGCATTTCACCTGCAATGTCGATCGCATAACATGTTCATACACACACAGAGATTCAAAAGGAAAATAAAAAACCTTTGCTTTCTTGTGGTCACTGAGCTCATTTACCTGTCGTCACACGTTTTCTTTGCCCTCCAGAGATACCCCTCAACATTTCATCTCCTACCAATGTATCTGCACATACTTCCAATCCTAATATCTGTAGAAGTTATGAACATTAAAGAAAGGCATTAGATAATGAAGCCACAGAAATTTGTGTTAACTGAAGAATGCTTTCTGATGGCATTACCTTTATTATGTAATCCGTGACCACGTTGGTCTCCTCACCTTCTGTTGCAATTGCCTACAGTACCAAAATGGAAAAGAATTTAACTTCAAAGTGTCATCAATGAAACTTATATTAACTTATTGAATTTGACGAAAAATGACCATAGCTGTAACCTTATCTACACAGGATATTTTTGCTCACCTTCATGAAGACATCAATATCGGGATCGGGTTTGATGTTTGCTGCTTTTTCTCTTCTTGCTAACTCCGCTAACATTTCTGAAAGTTGCCAGAAACAATTACAGATATTTAAGCTAGAATTTCTTGACTACATATTGAAAACTATGCTAAAAAGGTCAGATTGAACCAAAAAAGACAAGGACTTCTAATCTAACCATGTCGGAAACCAACTCCTTGGCACCTGGCAGAAAATGCCAAAGTTTCCCTTACAGTCATTTCTCCAATGTGGAGATCATGTTGACTGATATAGGCAGCTGTTCTCTGTGGGATGAATTCATTCATGCCGTGGCCATTGTAACTCACGTTACCAGAGACCTATAAGTGAAATGAAAACTCCTCAAATTAGGTAAGAAAACCTAGAGGGTAAGTCTGAAATTAATAGCTTAATCCTCATAAACCAAATAAAGGTGAAAGGATATGTGAACACCTTTAGATTGGGATCAAGCTTTCCAGCCAATGCCAACAAGAGCGTGGTCTTTCCAGAACTTGGAGGACCTAAAAGCAAAGTCATTCTGCAACATATGCATAGTGAGAATTACAAGTGATACAGATTATATATGAAAAATTGTTAATAGGTAGAAGGTGAACAATCATATATCAACTAGCAGCTTGAATCTCACCTTGATGGTTTGACGATTCCACTAACATCCTTAAGAATGGTCAGATGTTTCTTTCGACTTGGGAGGATATGAAGATAATTCAACAAACCCTTTTGAAATAAAAATCAAAATTAGTATATCTGCAGATCCATAGTTGGAATAGATAGATCATATGCCAAAAATCGCAATTAATACTAATATGATGACAAGCAGTTACCTCTCCTATGTTGATACAGAAGTTAATGAATGTAGGCAAAGCTCTGCTTCCTACATATGCCTCTGCCTCAATATTCAGATGCTCATATCTGACTTCAATTGTTGGCAGATCAACTCCAACCCTAAAACAGCAAGGGTATATAAAAAAATTAGAGAAAGAAGTATCAAGTTTAAAGCATCTAAGACCAACTACTTTACACGATAAAAGACAGAGCTACTCTGTTTCTTCTTTTTCGATTCTATCTATGTTAAAAGATCCAACTTCTGCTCCGAGTTCCTATCTTTTAGTAACTTCCACTGCTAAAATTTCTAGTAACCGAAACCCAAGTTTTGCTAACGAGTCTTTACCTATCAATACGATCCTTGAGTTTCAACAAGAATCTCTCGTTATCTTCTTCAGCTACTTTGACCAACCTCTCGATCAAATGCTTCCTTTCTTGGAATCCAAGGTTGTGTATGTCAATCTCAGTAGCTATACCTTTCGATGCACTTGTTAATATACCCTTCCTCAAACGATCATATGTAGGCAGCTTCTCAAGAACAGCCCACTTAAGAGCCTCCTCATCGTCTTCTTCACGTGAAGAAACCGAAAAAGCATCCATACCAGTGTTTCTCCATATTGAAGAACTTCCCCTTCTTAGACTGTTACTTGCTCTATAAATATCACCGCCCTCCATTGTTGAACGATCAGCAGCACTGCAAACACAAAATCTTCTTAACACCCACCAAAACTGAGAACTTTCTGTATTTCACCTTCTTTCTCTTGATCTTTTTCTGGAACTTGATTACAAGAAAGAAAAGATTTTTCGAGCTGTTGAGCCAAGAGAAGCACAAAATGAGAGATGGACTTATGTGAGGTGGAAATCCAACGTATATAAAAGGTCCATGCGGTAGGGAAGTGGCGGCTTTGAACCTTCAAAGCTGTACGTCTTCCAGGAAAGCTCGTGAATGGAAAAGGATAATAGTAAAGAAAGGTGAGAAAATACATGTGAGCAGTTTTCTTTGGTTGACCACAACGTCTGGAGCAGTTTCGCACATGCTCCAAGTTATCTGTAAGCTGTCCGACACTGAGTCCTGACCTACGCCACCTTTGCTTGACCACCTCAAAATTCTGTACATTTTTTCCTATTTTAAATAATATTATTTATAACAAAAATAATAATAATTTTGACTTTCAAACAATGGACTTGAAACTTTCCCACATTAAAGGGTTCCAACTATACAAAGCTTTTCATACAAGTATTCGGCTTCTAGAAGTCCTTGATTTTGAGGAGGGTCTGCCTTCCATTTTGGGGTATTAGTTTTAGTTGGTGCGTTTACCCAAAGATTTTGGGTCAGTCTTCACGTCCAAGGAAAAAGACCCTTATCCACATTACACGCATACGACCACATAGGATGAAACATTCAACGCAAAAGAGAAGAAAAAGTAAGCAAAATGAAGAAAAACGACACCATATTCTTCTTTTTTTTTGGTTAGTTAATAAGTTTTAAATCTCACAAAATTTTAAAAAAAATGAAATAAAAGGTTGAGGAAAATCTCAAAGGACTAAGGGAGTTTTTTATTGCAAATAATTTTATTAAGTATTAATAATAATATTTTAGCTCTCAAATAAAACAGTCTTTCTGTTAATTAAAGATAAGGTTGCATATTGTTAAACTTCTTCGGACTTTGTGTGTAATTGAAATTTTTACATGATGTCATTGTTGAAAAAGAATTAGCTTTTGTTCTATTTTGTATTAAAAAAAACCCCTTTTATCAATTTTGATGACCACATGTCCCATAACATAATTAAAAAATAAAGGAAATGAAAAAAAAAGTAGGTTGCTTCCATTATAAAATAATACATATATATGGTTTATTATTATTATTTCACTAAATACATTGAATTGTATATAAGGGGCATCGGTTTAAATGATTGTCCATGATTGATATTAAAGTTCAACTAAAGAAATTAGAAAAGCTTACTAACCTAATAATACAAGCTAACTTCATATAAAAGGAAAAGGTCACACAAAAGCGGAGTAAAGATCTATTAAGAGATCATAAAAGGTCATAGCTGGAGAGAACACAAAACAGTAAATCTGTCCTCTTCATAGAAAGATAAACGAAAAGCATGTGAACTTACAGTCATGGATATATCACCCGATTCATAGAAGAGAGCTTAAAAAATATTCCACAATAGACTATAAAATAATAAAAAGAACATATTCTAAATGTAAAATGTCTCGATCTAAACATATTATTAAAATTTTAATAAAAAATATAAGTTGAAAAAATAATCAAAAACACTAAGAACAAAACTTTAGATAATTGAATTTTATAATGAAAGTTATTAATTTAACTATTCTAATGATAAAATTAAATTAAATTAAATTAAATTTTATAATGAAAGAATTTGGCTCTTTATCTCTATTTTCAATGAACTATGAACTCATCAAACTAACATGGAAAACATAGTGACTAAACTGCCAAATTTTTGGATACAAATGAAGTTATCTTCTTCGTGGCATGATAAGCTGCACAAGTACACCCCACAACAGATAATGCGGACAGAAACTATGGTTAATTTCTTGGTCGAGGGGTTGAAAATCATATAATTCTAAGAGCTAGTTGCCCGCCTTGCACTGCACTGGGATGTGACTGCAAATATCATAGTCCCTTTCTTACGCTCCCTTGAATTGAAAATGTCTTCCCATCACTTTCTTTTCCCCGTTTGCATGTCATACAGATGTTTGTTAGGGAATCCCTAAAAGATTGGTGTCAATATGATGATGTTGACGACGACGAACCCGCCACAATAATTGATGCTCTTATCTCAAGAAACATTGGCTTTACTCTGCAGTCAGCCCCGCAGAGAAAAGATGTTTACATATATAATTATATATTTTATGTATAGGACTATAAGAGGATAAGTTAAGATTAATAAATAAAAAAGAATTCCCCCACATGCAAGCACTTAATGAATACCAACTTAAGATAAAGATACTTTCAAGTTTTTAAATTATGCAAGCAAGTGATCGATGTATGGGGTTCAACTAATAAATTTAACTTTACTTTTATATGAAATGATTTCTTAATATGACACTGAAACAACATCATATATTCCGGAGAAATTGATTACAAGTCAAGTCACAATGATTTTGTTACGATTACTGATCACCCCAGTAAGAAAAAGACCCGGACGTGAGTCAGGGGTTTCGATAAAGGAGGAAGAAGCAGGCCCTTAGGAATAGGTTGGAGTAGCCTGTTTCAATTAATGAAAACTGATTAATTGAAGCAGAGTTATGATCCCTTAGAAATCGGGTCGCCCAATAAGAAACCGAAGACAACCCAACTTTATTCTTAATACATCTTGCAAGTTGCAGGCATAACTTTAAGCGCGCAAGCTTAAAAAGATACATGTTCTGTCGTTTGCATTCGAATCATTCCCTAAAACAAAGCAAGTCAATCCGTCATGTCTTACCAAATGCGTCGATTACTTTTGATAAATTAGATCAAATCCACTTACGCTGAATCAAAGTGTTATTATTAAAAATATCAAAAAGTAAAGAGATCAATAATTCTGAAACAATTGCAAGTAAAAATAATATTTAAATTTAGGCCGAATTTAATTTTTTTAAAAATTTAAATTTAAATTTAAATTATTTAGATTTAAAGTTTGAATATTTTAAATAAAAATAGTATCATTTTGTAATTTTTAAATTTTAAATAAAAACAATTAAACTAATTTCATATCTAATTCAATTAAGTTGGAACTCGAATTTGAGCTCAATCTAGCTAGTATCATCTTTATTGACTAACTATGGCCTCCATTAAATAGTCTTGTTGAGTTGGCGTATATAAGCAGGGGTAAAATATTCATGATTAGGTAAGAAATCATTATAACCTTCATTTTTTTCTTCGAGTCTTTCAAGGCCATTATCGTTCGTCACCCAAATCCTTCCTTCTTCTAATTTTAAACTATAAGGATGTTCCTTTAGATGTTTACGTCAAGTTGTTAAAATTTCATAGCGCATGGCTTTGAAATTTGATGATCGGTGAAGTTGATACTGTCCCGCTTGAATATGATACATTTTATCTTATCTTCTGCTATCTGTCTTGGTTTAGTAGACCGTCAACGTCAGTTACAACCATAGTTTTTCAATTAATACTTCATTAGGCTCGTTAATACATGGATCCAAATCCAATTAACAACAGTTAATCTGAATTAGCATTCCCAATCCAGCAGTCCAATCTAGTATCTACAAGCCCAGTGGACGATTCGCATGAAAATCGTGACATTAGCTTTACGGGTCTTGTGCCTGCGAGTACTGGTCATTCAACAAAATAGAAAGGGTAGTAATTTCAGAAAGATTCTGCAGTTTCTTGTTCATTAGTGAACTAGAAGAGCTTGTGAATGAGGAACATCCTTCGCTATTTAAGCCATTTATCTTTGAGGACTTGGTAAAAGTATCCACTCCGTCGCCATTAGAGGGTTCAAATATTTGGTGGATGCTTATCGTAATGTCTGACTCTATGCTGTCAACAACCACTACAAACATACAAACGTGTCTAAGAGTACCACTTATATTGTCTAAGAGTTTGTTTCCTACATCACAGCTCTGGTTGATGATTTCCAGAAGATGAATTACTTAATCCAGATTGCAATTCTGTTGGACACAGCAAATGCATAATTTGATAAAACAATGTACTATAACCTTCAATGGATAAAATGATTCTGCAAGATACAATTTTGTTTGTGACAGTACAGCACAAGAAGTATCTACACTAAATTATCACTAATTGCATTGATAAGAACCTATACCCATCTGCTGTTCACTCCTCCCAACGTACAGTTGATGAATACCTTGTACCATTTCTATATATGCATATGGTAAAGTTGATTGGTCTGGTGGGGATAATCAGCATTTAAAAGAAGTTGAGAAACGTGAAAATCTGAGCTCAAAGCAATGTCACCACTGTAAAATGTACGGCCATATTTCTTATATGCTATTTTACTAAAGAATGTGTTATAGATACGTGGTATGTCAATAGTGGGTGTAGTGTGCATATTACAGGCCAACTATTTCGTTTTCTTTGACTATCTTGGATAAGTCAATACATATTCGAGTTACAATAAGTGATGGAATGGTTCTAGAGGCTAAAAAAAGCTACCATATGATAAATACATATGAATTAAGTTGCATTAAAAAGTTCATAACTCAATTGAGTACGAATCAATTCCTTTTATAAGAAAATTTATTTGTAGAAAAAGAAATTTTTCTTCAAAGACTTATCCTATTATGTCCTATTATGTCTGCGAAGATAATTTTAAGAAGCATATTTTATTTCAGGTATAAATAACAATGAATTATTTCCTTCGAACCAAGATTGTTAAATCAAATCTCTACTGAAAGTGGCTTTGCATGACAAGAATTGATTTTGGCATCATAGATATGAGAATTTAAGTTACAAAAGGTTAAGCATTTAGGAGCAATTTTTGGTAATCAATTTGTTTTTGATAAAGTATGTCCATGATAATTGTGAAGTTGTTTAGATGGAGAACAATATTGAGATTCTTTTTCTAACGGCTAGTCAAGAAGGTTTATAACATCGATTGAGTTAGTAAATACAAATGTGTGCGACTTAATGTGCACTCTTTCACTAAATGGATGGTATTTTCTTATTTTTATTGATGATTTTAGTTGGATAAATTTAGTTTAATAAAAAAATTCATATGCATTATCATTGTTCAAAAAATTCAAATCATTTGTTGAAAAGAAATGGACAACCTACGAAAGTGTTGTAGGCTAGTGGAATTTGCATCAGAGAAATTTGACAAATTTTATGTTGAATATGAAATATGAAGATAATTGATAGTTTGTTATACTTCACAACAAGATAGAGTTGTGAAGTGAAAGAATAGAATTTACCAAGAGCACACTTAAAGTTAAGGATTTGTTGTAGAATTTTTTGGCATAAGCAATGTACATAGGAACTTATATTCTCAATGGAAGTCTCACGACTCATCTTAAAGTTTTTGGTTTTATTGCTTGCGTGCACATTTCTTTTTTAAAAGGAACACAGCTTGATGAAAATAATGTGAAGTAAAATTTTATGGGATATAATATTGAAACCAAATGTTATATATTTTATAATCCTCTTATCACGATGTTACTAATTAGTCATGATGTATTTGATGAAAAATGCGTGAAAATAGGATAAGAAACAACATTTTCTAGGATCTTTTTTAGAAGATGATCAAGGAAAAAACCCAATGGTGAATGGCGAGGATGATGACTTTAGTCCTTCTATATTACAATCTAACCTAGCCAACTCACTCAATTCATCAAGTCCAACACATTTTGACTCTCCTTCTTCTTCAAACACTTCGCTGCAAAAATGGAGGAGCTTGATAGACAGTTATACAATTATAAAGAGACGTCGTATTGTATAAGATACAAGTTTGTTTGAAGAACATTAGAAATTAAATGATTGGCATGTTAATATGGATGAAGAAATGAAGCTTTTAGAAAAAAATACAATAGAGTTGACTAAACTTCCAAATAGAGTAAAAATCATTAATCTGAAGTTGATTTATAAGATGAAATACGAATCAAATGAGTCACTTTGGAAATACAAAGCTAGCTTAGTTGCTCGAGATTATATGCAACGTAGAGGTGATGACCTTGATGAAGCATTTACTCTGACTGCATAGTTTGATAATAAGGGCATTTAGTAGCCCAAAACAAAATGAAATGTCTATTAATTTGATTCGAAGTCTGCTTTTCTTAACGGTGCTTTAAATAAAGAAGTGTATGTACAACAATCAAAAGGATATAAAGTGGTAAATCAGGAGAATATAATATACTATTTAAATAAAGCATTATATAACCTAAAGCAAAGTTTACAGGCAATTTAGGAGAGTATCAACAATCATTTCAACTTATGTAGATTTCAATAAAGTACAAGTGAGTCTATATTTATAAGTCAAGTTTAGGATAAGTGATGAATTGTTAATTGTTTATATTTATGTGGATGACTTGATTATACAGGAAATAATGTTTTGTTTATGAATGAATTTAAGAAACTTATTATTTTTTAATTTGAAATGACTTATATGAGGATGATGAACTACTTTCTTGGGATGGGAGTAAAGCAATGTGATAGGGAATTTTTATTTCAAAAGAAAAAATATTAATGATGTTCTCATAAAGTTTCAAAAGCAAGAGTGTTATCTAGTGAAGAATCTCATAATTACTAATAAAAAATTTAGCCTGAATGATGAAGAAGAAAAGGTGGATAGTCATTTATTTTGCACTTTGAACGAAAGCATGCTCTATTTGATAAAACGCAAATTATATTATGCTCTAGCCACCAGTATTTTGTCACGATTTAAAATCCTAATAAATTGCATTATGACGCGGACAAGAAAATATTGAAATACTTAAAGGAACCTGATCATATAGAATTTGGTGTGGCAGAACTATGAATCTAAGTTCAAATGGATATTGGGAAAATGATTAGGCATGTTTAATTGATGATTGATGAAATACAATGATGTGCTTTTGCTCTTAGAAATGGTATTTTCTACTAGAGTTGTAAAAAACAATCTTCTATTGCATTATCTTCCTCCAAAGTCGATATGGTTGCAACTTCTACAACTACAAAAAGTCAAGCAATCGGGTTGAGCATAATTTCAGAAGATATGTAACAAAGGCAACCTGGGGCAACAACAATTTATTGTGACAACCAATCAACTATTGTCATATCCAAAAATTATATTTTTCATAGCATACAAGATATATGGAAACAAATCATCATTTTATTAGAGTTAGTTCAACAAGGGAGCATATAAATGGCTTATTGCAATACTAATCAAATTGCTTATATGTCCACCAAATTACAAATTGTTGATGTGTTCACCAAATCACTTTTTCTTGGAGAAGTATATTTTATTTAAAAAATTAGGAGTTGAAGAATTTTTGCATTAAAGGGAGTATATTAGATATCAATACAAAAATTAATAATTTTTTTCTTAGTTATTTGGTTAAAAATAAGTTTTTATAATAGAAGATATAGATATCTCTGTTGTTTAAAAAAATTTTAAAAACTCTTTGTTCTTTAAAATTCTTGATTTTATTAGTTTTCATTTTTTTAGGAAAAAAATCCTTCTCTTAGATTTCAGTTAAATGTATGAACTAATCAAACGTTACATGACGATTTAACTTAGCTTTTAAATTTAAACTAAAATAATCAAATCCAACTCAAACTAATAATTTGTTGTAATTATCTTAAATTATTAATTTAAGTCAATTTTAGTTAATTCTAATTTAGTTTAAGGGCTGAGTTGACTTATCATATCAGTGACATTTGATTAATTAATGTCTAATATTCATGTTGCGTGTATTTTATCGTTATTTTTTAATTAAAATATTGAAAAGTAGAAAGAAATTTTTGAGAAATTTAAATATAAAAATAAATTTCTAAAGTTTTTTAAATTACACGTAAAACTTGTCTTTTACCCTAAATTCTTATGGAAAGAGTCTTGTAATCAAATTTCAATTCTTTTTTTTCAGCTAATCTTTTTTTAATTGTAATCTGTTTGTTATTTTCTATCCTTAAAGAAAAATAAAATCAATAGACTTTTTGCTTTTTTATAATTCTTAAAATTTTGCAGGTTGCATTATTTCACTGTCTATCCTCTTGTCTATGACAAGAACAGAAATAACTAAAATTTTCGTGAAACATGAGATCATCGAAGCATCAAATAAACAAAATTAATTATGTGTTTCGTTGTCTTTACCTTCCATCTATGTGCCGTATAGTCTCATTAAATCGATCATCACTTGATTTTTGTTTGTTTTACTTATGAGGCGGCCATTCTTTATCATTTTCATTACTGTTCCTGTCGCTCTTCAATATATCACAACGTCAAGCAGTAACTACAGTCCAACCAGGTTTTGAGTGAATTTGATTTCAAATCCATGATAGATAATACAAAGACTTGTTAGGTCTACACTTCAACGTACGACATCTTTTAAAACTATAATTTCAGGTACTTGTAATTGTAATTTGTAAAACTATAATTACATCACTTTCCGGTTGCGAAATATGTTTTATTGTCATTATCAAGCATTATAATCAGTATTATAATCTGCCACTTGAGCCAACTCTTTCGGGGCAACAGTGGCCTGATGCCGACTACTCGTCGTCAAACATTAGAATCAGTGTTAATGGTCTCCCTCTCAACGCTATAAATCAGACGTATGGTATCATATTATGAATATAACCAGAAGGTAATTAACCATGGGGTCGCATGGTCATCTATGTATTCCAACCATAGATTTTTCCAAGTCAACCTTAAAGCCTGACACTCCAGAATGGGAAGTGGTTAAATCCCAAGTTATTAAAGCTGCTGAAGGGTCTGGTTGCTTCGTTGCATTGTTGGATGAAATTCCTGTACATGTTTACAAGGGAATGGAACGTGAAGTAAAAGACCTTTTTGATATACCTTCAGAAATCAAAACACGAAATGTTTCAACAGGACCATATCGTGGTTACATAGGGCAAAGGAACGATGTGCCGCTGTATGAGAGCTTTAGAGTTGGAAATCCCTGCTCACAAGACGCTGTCGAGAGCTTTGTCCACAGTCTCTGGCCTCGGGGAAAACCAAGTTTCAGGTTTCCTGTGCATTAATTGTCGTTACCTTTGCGCATGTTTCAGGTTTTTTTGCTAACATATTCACCATTTATTCAGCGAAAATGTGGTGTCTTTCTCAAAGCCACTGGCTGATCTGGAATGCTTAGTGAAGAGGGTCGTGTTCGAGAGCTTGGGGGTTGAGAAGTACTTGGATGAGCTCAAGGACTTAACTGCCTACAGTATTCGAGTTATGAAATATGAAGCACCCCAAAATGGTGAAAGAGATCAGGTAGGACTGGGTGCGCATCGGGACCCGAATGTCATCAGCATATTGTATCAAATTGACGGTGCTGGGCTAGAAATAGAAGCCGAATCCGGAGAATGGATCAAGATCAATCCTCTCCCTGGCTCCTTCATTGTCATGTTTGGTGAGGCCTTCCGCGTAAGTCTCCTTGGTTCTGCTATAACTTCCAAGCAATTCAATTGGACAGATATGATCTTAGAAACAAGCACTATTCAATTTGCTTCTTGTTAACTGAATAAGTGATTTGTAGGCCTGGACAAACGGTCGTCTGAATGCTGCAAAACATCGGGTGATTATGAGTGGAAATCAGCCAAGATACTCAGCAGGTTTTTTTTCAGTATTTGAGCAGGGCTTCATAGTAAAAGCACCAGAAGAGCTTCTGGATGAAGAACATCCTTCGCTTTTTAAGCCATTTATCTTTGAGGACTTAATGAGACTATCCCACACGGACGCCATGATAAGATACGAATATTTGGTGGATGCTTATCGTAATGTCTGATTCTATGCTGTCCGCCACAACGACAAACATACAAACGTGTCTGAGGGTACCGCTTACTTGTATTGTCTAAGAGTTTGTTTCCCAATTCTCAGTTCTGCTTAATGATTTCCAACAATCTCTGTTAGACGCAGCAAATATGTAATTTGATAAAATAATGTACAGTAACTTTCCATGAATAAAATGGTTCTGTAAGATAGAATTTTCTTTGTGACTGTACAACAAAAGTGTCAACCAAAATCTTACAAATTGCATAGATAAGAACATTATAGAATTTTCTTTGTGACTGTACAACAAAAGTGTCAGCCAAAATCTTACAAATTGCATAGATAAGAACATATACACGTACACTATATCCATCTGTACTTCAGTCCTCCCATGTAACAGTTGAATACCTCGTACCACTTCTATATATGCATATGCAGAAATCAAAGTACAAAACAAAATTCTACCGCCGCTGGAAATTGAACGCCCCCATTTACAATGGGAAAATGAGAATTGCAGGAATCTGTATTAGCATTCCCAATCCAGCAGTCCGATCTACAAGCCCAGTGGACAAGTCCCATGAAAATCGTGATAAAAAAATTTACAATGGTAAAACTCGTCATCTTTAATTTTGAAATATATACTACATAAATTATCGGATACATGATACTTTATAAATTACATTATTTGAATAAATTATTTTATAATTTTATTTATTTCTTATGCTTATAAAACTAACATATTTTCACTTCCAATCAAACATTCTTTCAAGAATTTAAGTAAATTGCAAACTCCTTACAGTGACTTAAACTTTCAGCCTCTTAAAATTGAAAATTCTTAGAAGATTATTAATTTTCAGAATTGAATAAAAATTTTATTAACTAAAGTAAAACTATCCAACATTACAATTTAATCACTAAAATAATACTTTTAACAAGATACAAGTGGCAAGAACATAATCAGTAAGTTACAAGTTCCATCTGTTTTTGACTCTTAGAGAAAAGATGACTCTTAGAGAAAAGTCACGCTAAGTTGATTTTGCAATCATTAAGGCTCAGATTCAGTTAATAATTTCCTCAGCTAATTGTTGTTTGTTTACTTCTTGTAGATTCTCTTATTCCTTTCAGTTAATAATTTCCTCAGCTAATTGATATTTGTTTACTTCTTCCCCCTTGTAGATTCTCTTATTCCTTTCTTTCTATAATGAATAAATTGTGGTTGTAAAAGTTGCCTTGTAAAGAGCTCTATCTTGCTTATATTTCTTGGCAATTCTAGTTATCCAGTTGAGAGTTACATCCCAGACATATGAAGAATAATAAGTAGCCGACAAGTGCAGGATTCTACTCGACATAGCTTTACAATATCTGCATTGAAAGAACAAATGGTCCTTTTCTTCTTCAGCGTCTTTACACATGACGCAGATGGACTCAAATGACCCGAACCACCTGCTTTTGGTTCTGATTCTAGTATTAATGACTAGCCAAGTAATCACTGATGCTTTAGGGTTCGGTGAGTTCTTCCATAGCAGTTTAAATCAATGTATACTCTCTCTTTTAACTTGTAGTGCTTTATAGCATGACTTATTGGTGAAGACACCACTTGGATCATGTTTCCAAATTATATAGTCCTCATATTGCTAGTGAATGATATGTGGGAAAAATTCAATGAGGGTGTTAAATCCTCTAAATTACCAGTCTATCTTCCATCATGTATATGTGAAGATACTTTACCATTAAGTGGGACTCGATTAGTTAACCGCAGATCTTATCTCTTAGGAAAAGAGGGCTAAAGTTAGACCAATTGTCAAACCATACCAATATATTATCACCATTCCCTAAATTGTGCTTAATCTAGGGGAATGCCAAGTTTCTTAATTTCAGCATGCGATTGAATATCCATAAGTACTCTCTGGTGAATGGTAGTTGCCAAAAGTTCTGATTTATGAGTTTTGATTCATGTATGCACTTGATCCAGATAGCATTTTTGTCCATATACAACCTCCAAATTCTCTTGCATAGAAGATCTTGTTGCATTTGAGGTATATAAATTATTCCCAAGCCTCCTTGCCTCTTTGGGATAGTAACTTTACTCCATCTGACTTTGGTTTTTTTAGTTTTCAGTTTTTCCAGACCGTAAAAAACCTTTTATGATGCAGTCAATCTCCTTAATTACTCTCCTTATCAAGATAATGGGAGTAATCCAATGCACATATAGATTATCAAGAACTAATATTATCAAAGTAACTCTGGTAGCTAGAGATAGAAACCTATGTTTCCAAGCATTAATACTAGATTTGAATCTCTCAATTAGAGAAATGCAATATTTTGCATGAAAAATTGGGACTCCAAGATACTTGAATGGAAGAGAGTGTAGCTGCAGCCCTGTAATCCTTAATAATTCTCCTTAATTTTCGACATCTTTGGAAAAAAACATGATACTTTTTTCAGAATTTACTCTTAGGAGCACATCTTGAGTAGATCATTAAGAATCTCCCTGAATTAACTTCACAGATAGTAGTATAAGGTTATATGCAAACATCAAGTAAGTTAACTTATAATCTCTACATTTATAATGAAAGTGAAATATGCCATTACATTGAGTGAACTTGTAGAGAATTTTAGATAAACTCTCCATTACTAATGTGAAAAGATAAGGGGATAAGGGATTCCTTTGTCGTATTCCCTTAGCAAAATTGAGAGGCATAGTAAGGGTATCATTCACAAGATACTAGTTGAAGAAGATTTAATGTACATCATTATCTAATCTTTGAAGAGTGGAAGGAATTTGAGTGCTTCCAAACAAAATTGTATGAAATTCCAATTCATTGTGTCAAATGTTTTATAAAAATCAATTTTCTAAAAGCAACTTTAGACATTTTTCCCTGAGTTGTATTCTTTCAATATCTCATGTATTAGGAGAATATTATCTTCTATAGATCTTCCAGCTATGAAGGATCCTTGTGTTGGAATAATCACTCCCTTTAAAGCTAATTTTACCATGTTAGCAAAAAGTTTAGCTATCACTTTGTAAGTTGTATTGCAGCATGAGATAGATCTGTAGTCCATCAATGAGGAAGGATTATGTTTCTTTGGAACTAGGTAGACATATGTGTGATTTAGTTCCTTCAATAGTTTGCAAGAGGAAAAGCATTCTTGAATTGCTTCTGTGAAAAATCTACCTATGATCTCCTAGGTTTTTTGAAAGAACCAAGTAGTGAATCCATCTAGCCAAGGTGCTTTAGAAGGGTGCAAGCTGAACAACACTTTGATTTCCTGACTTATGAATGGGGCTGTCAGTATCTCCTTGATGTCTTGGGTTAATGTATAATCAAATAATCTTTTTATGCTGTCAACATAAGGTGGAGCAATTATTGTTCCCATTAACTGCAAAAAGTAATCTCTAGTGAGTTTTAATAAGGAAGGTTGATATGTGAATAAGCTACCATTATTGTCTTTGAGTTCCACAATCTTGTTCAAGTTTCTTCTTGTTATAAGAGAAGCATAAAAAAATTTAGTATTTGAATCCACATCCCTTAACCAATCCATTCGATCTTTCTGTTTTAGAATAAAGTTTTGCAATTTAAAGGCATCTTAATGTTCTCTAAGTCTCTGAGCCTCTGTTGCCTTTAATTGGCAATTATTGGGAAAGTTGTAACACTCATTATGAGCTTATCTTAGCTTCAGTTTGGTCTCTGTGATATGCCCAGTATGAGTTTTAATGAAGGATTTAATAGCTTATTTAACCATCTTTAGTTCTTGCATTAGCTAGTAGATTTATAACCATTAAAATTATAATTCCAATAAGCATACACTAGTTCCAGAAAGCCTTCTTCTTGAGTGAGCCGATTAAAGAATCTAAAGGGTACCCTATAAAACTTTGTGGCTTGGATGTTTTGAATGAGAATATATGAATGATCCAAGAATGAACTTTCCCTAAAATAAGCAAAAGAATGTGAGAAGTTATCTAACCAAGCTTGATCGACCAAACCTCTATCAAGTTTTTCCCTTATCAGCATATGCCCTTGTTGTTTGCTGAACCAAGTAAAGAGCCTTCACGTGAATCTTAGGTATGTAGTTATCACTCTCTCAAATAGGTTAGGTTAGGTAATTCCCCCTTATTACTGCATGAAATCTCCTTCCACCTCTTACTTCATGATCTGTATATATGCAATTGTAGTCACCAATTAGAAGTCAAGGGTTTGTGTTTATTGCTTCGATGGTTTAAAGATTGTTCCATAGTATTTCTCTTTGGAACTAAAAGTTTGAGGCATTTATTAGTGTAAGATCAAATACTGAGTTTAATCCCTTAATTTGGCATTTCAAGTGAATGAACTGGTCACTTTCTCCTTCCACTTACACTGAGATCTTAATTGAATTATAAAAGCATAGAATTCTGCCATTGTAATGTGAAAAGTAATTAGAGATAGCATTCTATGCTGCACCCAAAAACTTAGAGACACCCAACAGTTGAGGAGCTTTTATTTTTGTTTCAAGTGGTCCTACTAACCAAGGATTCTTTTCTAAAACAATCTCCTTTACCTTTCTTTTTAAGAGGGTCATTAATCCCCATAGCATTCCATACCAGGATCATCAAGGAGATGGTCCCCTTTAGATTTGTTCTTACATTTTCTCTTAGCTGATCTTCTTTTAGAAGTGGAAGCATAAGCTTTGATTTCAGCTAGGGTCTCCTTCCCAGAGTTATTCTCCTTGTCTGTCTAGTTGTTTTCCTCTTAATTTATTTGGACTTCAGGATTTGCAAGAGCGTTCTCATCCTCTGTCAATTTAACTAGTTGCTTATCAGTCAATGTCTCAAATTCATGATTTATGGTTACTTTTGAGCTTTACTATCTAACCTGATCAAATTAATTATTGCTTTCCAAAGTAGTTAACCGTATCAACTCATCATGCCGGCCAGTTTTAAATAATTTTCCTATTAGTTTTCAAGTTTTGCTCATAAAGTTTAGTTTTCAAGGATAGGTAATTGCGACTTCAACCCTCTATAGTTCTCCATTTTCTCCAATTTTCATAACATGCAATTTGTCAAGTAATTCAGTATTTCTTTTTATTTCAACGCAAATTTTTGCAAAACAAATAATGTTCCAAGTTTATAGTTTGAGATCCATATATAATGGTCTCCCAAGTGAGCTAGCAAGGTAGCTTAATCCTTTTATTGCCCACAGTTCAAGAGGCCCATTATGAAAATTAACCCATAGTGGGAAAACAATAATGTTACCTCTGTTATATTCTTAACTTGGTTTTCATTTTTGAATGAACATAGGTTAGCCACTTAGTGTCATGGTCCCTATTCAATAATCTCATTTAGGAAGTTTTGTGTAGAGAATTTGAAGAGAAAAGAATCATCATCCATCATCTTTATTTTCTCCAAGCCCTTTTTGCCCCATCTAGCATTGACCCAAGCTTAAAGAACTAGAAATGCTAGCCTTTTATGCCAAAAAAACCCACCAAAGTCTAGAAATAGACATTTGCTCCTGCTCTTAGAAGTTTCATTAGAATTTTTATTAATCCTTCATTTAATAAAATTTGAAAATGCTTGAGTTCTACTTCATTGTGTTGAATGTTAAGCTTATTGTTCTAGGCTCCTTTAGGTTATTTTGAATTAGTTTTAACTCTTTCCTTTTGAGTCACTATAGTTAAGTGTTCTCTAGATGTTTTTTCTTCTTTAACCAGCTAGTAAGTTCAGGGAAATTAGCTAAGTTCAGGTTAGAAGGAGTAGGAGGCCCTTCATTCTCCATCTTCCTAGCCTTTAAGAGGCCCAATTGTAAGGATGGACCTCAGAAGATGAGGAAGAAGAACTGTATCAGAGGAGAAAGGAGTTAGGGGCGGGAATTTAGTTTCCTAAAATGGAAACTATCAGGGGTAAAAAGGTAAATTCAGGTATACAGAAGTTAAAGGAAAAATTTTTAGGGAGAGAAGGTTTCTCCTCGGAAGACTTGCTTCACCAATTGAAGAAATTTGCTACAAAGAGAATGGTTCAAATGGGGAAGAAAATCTTCTCTCACTAAAATTTTTTCACCAATTGAACTAGCCTCTTCGTGGTAAATTTCTTAAAACATTTCATTTATAGGTATTGAGTACAAATTACAAATTAATGATTTACGAATAACCAAAAAAAATGTTCAAAATTATTACAGTAAAATTAGCTATACAAATCTTATGGTTGAGAGTACTGATCATTCAACAAAATAGAAAGGGTAGTAATTGACTAATTTCATAAAGAATTTGTAGTTTCTTTATTAGTGAAACTCTTTCAATGTTAACTTACAATAAGAAGGAAACCTCTTTTAATGAGGTGGGCTCACTAGTTTTGTCTACTTCTTTCATGATTGTTATTTTTCAAATATAGTACATATAATAGTCTGCTAATTTTGTGTTTCGAATAAACCTCGTAATGTTGTATATCATTGGGTAATGTGAGTGGAAATAAGATAAGATACTTAACAGGGATTTTTTCAGTATTTAAGCATGACTTTATAGTAAAAGCACCAGAAGAGCTTGTGGTTGAAGAACATCCTTCGCTATTTAAGCCATTTATCTTTGAGGACTTAGAAAAACCATCCCACTCTAGCGATATGACAAGATGAAAATATTTGGTTGATGCTTATCATAATGTCTGATTCTATGTTTTTAACCACAACTACAAACATATAAACGTGTCTAAGTGTACCAGTTATATTGTTTAAGAGTTTTTTCCCTAAATCTCAGTTCTGGTTCATGATTTCTAGAAGATGAACCACTTATCCAGACTGCAATCATAATGGACACACCTAATATTTAATTCAAAAAACAATGTACTATAACCTTTTATGAAGAAACTGATTCTGCAAGATGCAATTTTCATTGCGACAATGAGACATAAGTATCTATACTAAATTCTTACAAATTGCATTGATAATAACATGTAAACATACTCTATACCCATCTGTTCTTCACTTCTCCGAATGAACAGTTAATGAATAACTTATATCATTTCTTTACATGCATATGCTAAAGTTAATTTGTCTGATGGTAATAATCAACATTTAAAAAACGTTGAGAAAAGTGAACTTTTGAGCTCAAAGCAATGTTACTACTACAAAATGTATGACAATATTTATTATAAGTTATTTTACTAGAGAATGTGTTCTAGATATGTGTTATGTCAATAATAGGTGTAGTGTGCATATAAAAAGTCAACTTTGTTTTTTTCACTGTTTTGGACAAGTCAATACATAATCGAGTTATAATAAGTGATGAAATCGTGTGAGAGGCTAAAAAAAAGATACCATTAAGATAAATGCATATGGTTTAGATTACATTGAAAATATACTTTTTGTATTTGGTTAGATTAACTTGTTGAATATAAGTGAATTCCTTTTAGAAGGAATTTTACTTTTAAAAGAATTTTTAGTTGTCTTCGAAGAAGAAACATCTTTGTAAAAATGAATTGTTTCCTTTGAAATAAGTTTTTTATATCAAATCTCTATTGAAAGTTCCTTTGCATCATGATAATTGATTTTAGCATCATAAATATGGGCATTTACGCTCCAAAAGTTAAGCATTTATGAGCAATATTTAGTAATTAGTTGTCTTTGATAAAGTACCTAGATGATGTTTGTGAAAGTTGTTTAGATGGAAAACAGTATCAAGGTTCTTTTTTAAAAGGGTAGTCAAGTAGGTTTACAACATTGACGAAATGGAAAAATGTAAATGTGTATGAGCTAATGAGCACTCTTTCACTAAATGGAAGAAGGTACTTTCTTATTTTTATTGACTATTTTTTCGAATAAATTAAGTCTACTAAAAAATTCAGATGCGTTATTAAATCATTTATTGAAAAGCAAAGTGGAGAATCTATAATAGTGTTGGAGGCTGATCGTAGAGGGGAATTTATATAAAAAAATGCTGGCAACCTTTGTGTTGAATATGACATCCAAAGATAATTGATAGTTTGTTATACTCCACAATAAAATGGAGTTGTTGTGGAGTGAACGAATAGAATTTGCCAAAAAGCATAATTAAAGTTAAGGATTTGTCGAAAAATTTGGGCATAACTAATATACAGAGAAAATCATATTCTCAATCGAAGTCCCATAATGACACTACCTCACCAAACACCTTTGAAGCATGACGTAGATGGAAGGCTAAGGTAACTCATCTTAAAGTTTTAGTTTCATTGCTTATGTGCATATTCGTTTTTTAAAAAGAACAAGAACAAAACTTGATGAAAATAACATATAGTACAATTTTTTGGGATATAATATTGAAACTAAAGGTTATAGATTTTATAATCCTTTTATTATGACATTAATAATTAGTCGTGATGTTATATTTGATGAGAAAAATGCATAAAAATAGGATAAGAAATAACATTTTATAAGATCTTTGTTGGAAGATCAAGAAAAAAATCAATTATTAAATATTGAGGATGATGACTCTGATCCTTTTGTAGTACAATCTTACCCAACCAATTCACTTAATTCATCAATTCCAATGCATTTTAACTCTCCTTCGTCTTCAAAAACTTTGATGCAAAAATGGAGGAGCTTAGAAGACATTTATACAATTACAAAGAGATGTAATATTGTACAATTATAAAACATCAATTTATTTAAAGAATATAAGAAATTAAATGATTGACATGTTGATATAAAGGAAGAAATGAAGGTCATAGGAAAAAAAGACATTAAATATTAAATAGAGTAAAAATCATTGACCTGAAGTGGATTTATAAGATGAAATATAAATAAATGGGTTACTTTAGAAATACAAAGCCAACTTAGTTGCTCGAGATTATATTCAACATAAAGGTGTTGACTTTGATGAGGCATTTACTCCGATTGCATAGTTTGATAATAAGGGCACCCTTTTATTCTTAAGCAAAATGGAATATCTATTAATTTGATATGAAGTATGTTTTTTTTAATGGTGTTTTGAATAAATATGTGTATGTGCAACAACCAAAAGATTCTAAAGTGGCAAGTCAAGAGAATAAAGTACACTATTTAAATAAAGTACTATATGATCTGAAGCAAGGTTTACGGGCCATTTATGAGGGGATCAATAGTCATTTCAACTCATGTAGATTTCAACAAAGTACAAGTGAGCCTACATTTATAAGTCAAGTTTAGGAGAAGTTATGAATTGTTAATTGTTTATCTTTATCTGGATGACTTGATGTATACAGGAAATAATGTTTTCTTCATGAATGAATTTAAGAAACTTATGATTTTTGAATCTTAAATGACTAATGTGGGAATGATGATCTACTTTCTCTGGTTAGAAGTGAAGCAATAAGGTGATGGAATTTTTATTTCAAAAGAAAAAATATTATTGATGTTATTATAGGATTTCAAAAACAGGAGTGCAACCTAGTGAAGACTCTCACAATTACCAATAAAAAATTTAGCTTGAATGATGAAGAACAAAAGGTGGATAGTCATTTCTATCACACTTTGAATAAAAGCATGCTTTGTTTAACAAATAATATATCATATTATGCTCTAGCCCCTAGTATTTTGTCACAATTTAGAATTCTAATAAATTACATTATGGTGCTACTAAAAGAATATTGAGATACTTAAAAGGAACTTGATTGTATAGAATTTGGTATGGCAGAACTATGAATCTTCATTTGAATGGATATTGTGAGAATGATCAGGTAGGTTTAATTGAAGATTGACGAAGTACAATAATATATTGCTCCTAAAGTTTAAAAAACAATCTTCTATTACATTATCTTCCTCCAAAATCGATGTTGTTGCAACTCTTACAACTACTTAAATATTCTAGTTGATAATAATTTCAGAAGATATGAAAAAAAAGCTACTCGAGGCAAGAACAATTTATTGTGAAAACTAATCAACTATTTTCATATCCAAAAATTATATTTTTCATAGCGTATAAGATATATGGAGACATGTCATCATTTTACTATTAAGTTCGTGCAACAAAGGAGCATGCAAATGACTTATTACGATACTAATGATCCATTTGTTGATATGTCCACCAAACTATAAATTGCTGGTGTGTCCAACAAACCACTTTCTCTTTGAGAAGTTTATTTTAGCTAGAAAAAAATTAAGAGTGAAAGGATTATCACTTTAAAGGGGGAGTCTATTAGATATTAATAAAGAAATTAATAAGTTGTTTTTTAGTCATTTAGTCAAAAATAAATTTTTATAATAAAATATATAGACATCGTTGTAGTTTTAAAAAATTAAAAAAAAACTCTTTACCCTTTAAAATCTTAATTTTTTTAGTTTTTAGTTTTCTAAAAAAAATTCTCTTAGACTTCAGTTAAAAAATAACTACGAAATACATGCAGTATGAATATCAGATACGAATTAATCAAATATTGTTTATATCACGATTTAACTTAGCTCTTAAATTTGAACTAAACTAATTAAATCTAACTCAAACTAATATTTTGTTGTAAATATCTTAAATTATTAATTTAAGTTAAATTTAAACAATTCTAGTTGGGTTTAATAAGTGGGTTGAATTACCATATTAGTGACATTTGATTAATCATCATCCAATATTCATATTGCGTGTGCTTTGTCTTTTTTAATTAAAGTCTAATATAAATGGTTTTTAATTATCGTCCAATTTGTTAAATGTTTTTTTTTAAAACATGTTGCTTTGATCCCTACTCTCCTCTTCTCCTTCTAACTACACCTACTGATTCGAACCCAACAGAGGCCCCTTCTGTTAAGGAGGGCCTTTCAAAGGCTAGCCTTGACACCCCTATCGATGACAACCCTTCTAGCAAGCACTTGGAGGATTTTCCATCTCTTTCTTAGAACCAGCACATATCTGGGAAGGGAGCGAGTTCTTTTGGTCGGTCTCCCTTAACCGGATCTTCGATGTCTTCGTAGAGGAGCATGGAACAAGAAACTCACTTTGCACCAGCCTAAGATCTTGATGAAGCATTTCCAAGAGGTCAGGAAAGATGGGCGCGTATGTCCCCTTATTGAACTTTTGCAAGCAAGCACGAAGCCCTGGTCTTTGGCATTGATCGAGTCCTTTTGGAGCAAGCATCTTGCATTTTTGATCATCAACGCCTAGGATTCTGCAAGTTGGGGCAATAAAGGTTTGGAGAAAACCTTAATGATGGAAGATGGTACGATTTTGTTTATATTTGTTGTGGATAATAATTTGTTTTATATTTTGGAAATGGGCCCATGGCACATCAGAGGCTAACCACTATTTGTGCAGAAATGGGTGCTTAGGGATGAGTTCAACAGAGAATGTGTTGAAGTGTTTTCAATCGAGATAATCTACCTCTGGATTTATAGACGATGGAAGGCCTGATCTTTCCCGCCAGCTCCTTAGGTAAGCCTTTAAGCATGAATCTCCAAACTTCCAATATGGAGCACATAGGGTATGCTAAGATTTGTGTTGAGGTTAGTAGGAATACTCAATTGCTAGAGACGCTGCCTATTATGAAGCTTGGTGCTACAGGGGAGTGCTACCTATTATGAAGCTTGGTGCAACAGGGTTTAATGTGAAAGAT
>JANQBM010000005.1:5961061-5981589 GCA_025594535.1 Erythroxylum domingense
CCTATTATGAAGCTTGGTGCTACAGGGGAGTGCTACCTATTATGAAGCTTGGTGCAACAGGGTTTAATGTGAAAGATGTACTTCATTAAAACCTCAATCAATCACATTTGGACATGTTTACAGCTCCCTTCTCTCCTTAAGATGTCAAAGAAATGCGCTTTAGTCTTCATCTTTTAAAATCTCTGGGATTAGATGGTTTCAATGCATGTTTTTTTCAAAGGACTTGGGACATTACTGGTCAACTTTTTACTTATGCAATATTGGAATTCTTTTCCTCTAGTCAGATGTTAAGGGAAGTGAATCATACTTTCATATGCCTCATACCCAAAAAGAAGCATCCTTCTTCTATCTCAGATTTTAGACTCATTTCGTACTTCACCACAGTGTACAAAACCATTATTAAACTTCTGGCCACCAAACTTAAAATAATTTTTTCAGAGATTATTAACTTGGGGTTTTTTACTTGAGAGAAGTACAGGCGATCAAATATTACTTCTTTAAGAGTTAATAGGGGATTATAAATTCGGTAAAACTATAACAGTTGTTTAATGAAGATTGATTTTGTCAAGGCTTATGACACCATAAGTTGGTCTTTTTTGCAATCATATTTGGAAGCTATAGGGGTGCCAAATAAATTCGACAATTGGATTATGCAATATATTAAGTCTACCTCTCAGTATTCTGGTGAATGGTATTCCATCACTTCCTTTTGACATTGTTAGGGGTATTAGGCAAGGGGATCTATTATCCCCTTACCTATTCACTCTAGCCATGGAAGGTTTATCTAGACTTATCTCTAAACTAGTGGAATTTAATGGCCCTTTTCAATATCATTCCAAATGTGGTGTTATTTCATTATGCTGATGCTTTGATCCTCCTATGCAAGGTTGATTCTCACTTTATTCAAATGATGTTGAATATGTTGAATACATTCTCTGATTGGTCTAGCATGACAGTCAATGTTAGGAAAAGTGGCTTATATCTGTCATCATGGTCAGGCTTGAGTTGTCTTCTCCTCCTTTTAAATATCTGGGCATCCCAATCACTCCTAATAAGCCTAAATTCTCAAATTTTGTTCCTTTGATTAATAAGCTTAAAGCTCAAATCAATGTTTGGCAAAACAAATATTTGTCTCTTGTTGGCCAATTGCTTCTCATCGATCTTTTTCTGAATAGTGTCAAATACATTGGTCTATTCATTTTGGTTCTGTCGAGGAGGGTCATCAAGGAGCTTTCTTATGTTCCGGAAAAATTTAGAATGGGAAACAAGCTAAGGTGACATCACTATACCTAAGAGGCAAAGAAGGGTTAGGATCATTCCGATTGCTCAAATGCAGAAAGTAACGCTTGGTAAAAGGCTATAGAGACTTTGCACTGACAAAAAAGCTACGTGGATTAAATGGATTAATGAGTATTATCTCCAAAATCAGAATTTATATCAGCTGAAGATTTCCAAAGTATTCTCATGATTTTTTAATCATTTACTCAATTTGAGAAATATGTTCTACCCACACATCAAACATAGGTTAGGGCATGGAGATGATTTATGGTTATGTTTTGATAACTAAACCAATCATAGTCCTCTTATCCATAGACTTGATCTTTTTAGCTTTAGATATAGAATCCCTCTCAGTGCTAAAGTATCTATGCTCATCCAAAATGGAGACTAGGTTGGCAACTTCAGAGGCTTTCACTTATTGTCAAATTATTTACCTAACATTCCTGCAGGACTAAGGAAGGATAGTATAGCCTTACATCCCCACTCCAATAGTACTTTCAGCAATAATCTTGTCACCAGATACTGGTTAATCATCTTGATCTGGTTCCCTAGTTTGACGTTATCTGGAAGCAAAATTTAAACCGCAAAACTATTGTGTTCACTTGGCTAGTGATCAAAAATAGGCTTCGGACTAAGGATAGATGATTTGGAGTCTTTGACCCCATATACGTACTCTGTAAGTTGTTGAATGATAGTAGAAATCATATTTTTTTATTATAATTATACCAAAAAAATTTGGAGCAGAATTATGGTCATATTACAATTACCGAGGTATACCTTCGAGCGGATGAAAACCTTGAATTTTCTTATCCTTTATACCACTCACGGTAGAGAAAATGGCATGATTATCAAGACTGCTTTTCATACTATTATCTATTCAATTTGGAGGGAAAGGAATCGAAAGCTATACAAGGGTGTTGAAGAGAGTTAATAGCAACTTGCGAAACATATAGTCAATTGGATTAAAGCTGCCATTATTGTCAATGATCAACAACGCTTTGTTAGTCATGATCTGAAACTGATCTAGTCGTTATAATGTTATATGTTGAAGATACCATGTATTTTAGTTAGCGAGTTTTTATTTTGTAGCAGGTGTATGATTCATTGCAATTGTTAAATATAGCTTTTGCTAAATTAATATTGTTTTATTTTATCTTTCAAAAAAAATGGTTTTTTTTTAGATACTGAAAATTAAAATAAAAGGTTTTATAAATTTAAATATAAATAAAAAATTCTAAAGTTTCTTAAACTATAAGGAAAATTTATATCTTTTACCCTAAATTCTTATTGTAATCAAATTTCAATTCTTATTTTTCAGCTAATCTTTTTTCATTGCAATCATAGATAGTTATTTTCTATCCTCAAAAAAGCTGGGTGTGATTCTAGAAGAATAAAATCAATAGACTTTCTGCTTTTTTATAATTCTTAAAATATTGCAAGTTGCATTATTTCACTATCTATCTTCTTATCTGTGACAAGAACAGAAATAACTAAAATTTTCGTGAAACATGGAATCATCGAAGCATCAAATAAACAAAATTAATTTTGTGTTTAGTTGTATTTACCTTCCATCTATGTGCTGTACAGTCTCTTTAAATCTGTCATCACTTGACTTTTGTTTGTTTTACTTATGAGGCTGCCATTTTTTATCATTGTCATCACTGTTCCTGTCGCTCTTCAATATATCACAACGTCAAGCAGTAACTACAGTCCGACCAGGTTTTGAGTGAATTTGGACTCAAATCCATGATATATATATAATACAAAGAGTTGTTAGGTCTACACTTCAACGTACGACATCTTTTAAAACTATGATTTCAGGTACTTGTAATTGTAATTTGTAAAACTATAATTACATCACTTTCCGGTTGCAAAATATGTTTTATTGTCGTTATCAAGCAATAGAATCAGGATTATAATCTGCCACTTGGGCCACCTCTTTCGGGGCAACAGTGGCCGGATGCCGACTTCTCCCTGTCAAACATTAGAATCAGTGTTATTGGTCTGCCTCTCAACGCTCTATATCAGACGTATGGTATCATATTATGAATATAACCAGAACGTAACCATGGGGTCGCATGGTCATCCATGTATTCCAACCATAGATTTTTCCAGGTCAAGCTTAAAGCCCGACACTCCAGAATGGGAAGTGGTTAATTCCCAAGTTATGAAAACTAGTGAAGAGTCTGGTTGCTTCGTTGCATTGTTGGATGAAATTCCTGTACATGTTTACAAGGGAATGGAATGTGAAGTAAAAGACCTTTTTGATATACCTTCAGAAACCAAAACACGAAATGTTTCAACAGGACCATATCGTGGTTATATAGGGCAAAGGAACGATGTGCCGCTGTTTGAGAGCTTTAGAGTGGACCCTGCTCACAAGACGCTCTCGAGAGCTTTGTCCACAGTCTCTCGCCTCAGGAAAGACCAACTTTCAGGTTTCCTGTGCATTAATTGTCGTTACCTTTGTGCATGTTTCAGGTTTCTTGATTAACATATCCACCAAAGAGACTGGTTGATCTGGAATGCTTAGTGAAGACGGTAGTGTTCGAGAGCTTGGGGGTTGAGAAGTTCTTGGATGAGCTCAAGGACTCAACCGCCTACAGTGAGAGCTATGAAATATAAGGCACCCCAAAATGGTGAAAGAGATCAGGTAGGACTGGGTGCTCATCGGGACCCGAATGTCATCAGCATATTGTATCAAATTGAAGGTGATGGGCTAGAGATAGAAGCCAAATCCGGAGAATGGATCAAGATCAATCCTTTCCCTGGCTCCGCCATCGTCATGTTTGGTGAGGCCTTGTGCGTAAGTCTCCTTGGTTCTGCTATAACTTCCAAGCAATTCAATTGGACAGATATGATCTTAGAAACAAGCACTATTCAAATTGTTTCTTGTTAACTGAAGAAATGATTTTGTAGGCCTGGACAAACGGTCGTCTGAATGCTGCAAAACATCGGGTGATGATGAGTGGAAATCGGCCAAGATACCGAGCAAGGCTTTTTTCAGTATTTGAGCAGGGCTTCATAGTAAAAGCACAAGAGCTTGTGGATGAAGAACATCCTTCGCTTCTTAAGCCATTTATCTTTGAGGACTTAGTAGGACTATCCCACACGGACGCCATGAGAAGATACAAATATTTGGTGGATGCTTAACGTAATGTCTGATTCTATGCTTTCCGCACAACTAGAAACATACAAGCGTGTCTAAGAGTACCGCTTACTTGTACTGTCTAAGAGTTTGTTTCCCAATTCTAAGTTCTGTTTAATGATTTCCAACAATGCGTCTACTAGACGCAGCAAATATGTAATTTGATAAAATAATGTACTGTAACTTTCCATGAACAAAATGGTTCTGCAAGATACAATTTTCTTTGCGATAGTTCAACACAAGTATCTATACTAAATTCTTACAAATTGCATTGATAAGAACATATACACGTACTCTACACCCATTTGTCCTTCAGTCCTCCCATTTAACAGTTAATGAATACCTTGTACCACTTCTATATATGCATATGCAGGAGTCAACGTACAAAACAAAATTCTACCGTCTCTGGAAATTGAACGCCCTGATTGCGAATGCGAAAATGAAGGCAAACAGGACAGCAGAACCAAAAACGACAACTGCAACTACTCCAAGAAAATCATGTTTGAAACCATAGTAATCTCTCAGAAACTGCTCCACTGTTTGACCACTTTCAATTGTAGTCTGAATGTCTCCGAACTGTGCTGAAAATAAACCGTACAATGTCCACGAAATTGGACATCCCCAGTAGTACCATCTCCACCAAACTGGCATTCTCTGTTATATTATATACCAAACAGAGAAAATGAGGAATATAATTAGCTCAAAGCATTTGTAAGAAAGTGAATTGGTATTGCATAAGAGTTTTCAATACTCACAGGACGGGGCATTATGAATCCTGAAAAGAGGTTCCAGATTGAGTAAAATGCTGCAGAGATAATTGATGCTATGTGGTGGTTTGGTGTTATGGAAACAGCCATCATTCCATAGAAGGTGAAGTAGAGTAGAGTGAAGTACATGAAGAACAAATACCAAAAGAACTTTGCTGCAGTCCATTCGAATCCAATCATTGCATAGGTTATAACAGCATAGACACCGGCTTGAGCAAAGACATGTGGTAGTTCAATAAGGGACTGAAGAAGGAGTGAAATGATTGGTAAGGAGTAGTCCATGAATTTTCTGGTAGTCTAGTAGATGTAATCAGGAAATCACTTACCTGCGCAAAGGCATAGGGCATAGCTGAATACATGCCAGCAGCTCTTTCCCTGTAAAAGACTGTCCTCTCGATGGCCACAACAGGCTGCACCGATGATGCATTTTGCACACCCAGGAAGATAACAGCTGAATACATGGAACCCATAGCATTGAAAAGATCTTGTTGTTTGGATCTGCAGTTTTGGACAAATGAACATGATTACAGGGCGGATATAAAGTGCTTGTCTGTGGATTTTCACTAATGTATTGCAACTTACGTCTTGGAGCCAAGCTTCCAAAATATTGTTCCAAACATGATGGCTATAAATGTGGTGAAGAGGAATCTAACAGCAGTGTATGGCGGATTTCTCCAATATGACCAATGTTGCTTCCATAAGCAAGCCACACATTGTGTGATAAATGGCTGGGAGTATTGTGTAGGGAAATAGAGGTCCTTTGAACCAGGAGCAGGCTTGCTTAACTCTGCTATCATTGCTTTATTTCTCCTGAAAAAGAAAAGGCCAAACATCTGTAAAATCTGTAGAGCAATTTTCCTCTTTTTCATTTCAGTTATTGTAAGAACAAGGTCTTCTTCAAAAATTTTTTTAATATGGACTCAAATTCACCATCTAAGTTGTTATTCAGTAAATCAACAACATACCTGTACAGGTCTGAATTCCTGTAAATGTCTGTAAAATCCACCCCCATAGCCATTTCTTGTGCTGTGGTTGTAACTTCTAACATCCAAGTTGCTGGATTGTAACCATCTTTGATCTTACTAATTCCTTGAATATCCTTTAAGAAAGAATGATACAAAATTAGCCAGTAAACTCAAATGCAAATTTTTACATTTAGAATATGAATTAAAACATTCACCTCAAAATATTTGACCAAATGGCAAGATTGACGACCCAGTGGTCCAACATATATCTCTTGTCCTCCTCGTTTCAACAAAAACAACTGCAATTGAGCGTTCATAAAAAAAGCAAAGTAAGTATGTTGAAGAACCTGCCATAAACCAGAGTCCCATGATCTGTCAGCATTGCTTACCTCATCGAATGCCTCAAATATATCAATACTTGGCTGATGGATGGTGCAGACAACTGTTCTTCCTGTGTCCACAGTGTTTCTGACGGTTCTCATAACAATTGCAGCAGCCCTAGCATCCAGTCCTGAAGTTGGTTCATCCATGAAAATGATAGAGGGATTGGCTACTAGTTCAACGGCAATAGTAAGCCGTTTGCGTTGCTCGGTAGATAGACCATTTACACCAGGCATCCCAACTAGTGCATGACGCAATGGGTTTAATTCTACAAGATCCATGACTTCCTCAATAAACATCTGCAATAAAGTTTTACATTATTGGTTTTGCCAGGAGTAGCTAAATGTTTTCTCATTCAGAAGAATCTAAAAGGAGAGAGCGCAAGGTCAAGCTAACTGTTTGCTAGAAAACATGAAACTTGAACAGAATTCTAAACTTGAATGCCTACCTCTCTTGTTTTGGCATCGACATCAGGGGCAAGACGAAGCCAAGCTGAATAGAGTAAGGATTCATAAACAGTAACATGTGGAGAGTGAATGTCATTCTGCTCACAGTATCCTGAGATTCTAGCAAAAGTTTCTTGCTTCTTTGGGTACCCAGAAATCTTTATGTCGCCATCAATGTAACCTCCAGTTTTCCTGCCGGCCAACACATCCATCAGAGTGGTTTTTCCAGCACCACTGACACCCATTAAAGCTGTGAGAACACCAGGCCTGAAAGCGCCGCTAACACTCCTTAGAAGTACCAATTTATCATCAACAACTCCTTGATTCTTCATTTCCTGCAGAGTTCAAAATCAACTAAATGACCCTATGCCTTCTTAAATTTGCAATTACACAAGATAAATCTGATCTTCCCAACTGCCAATACCTGTGGCATGTCGACAGAGTACGTCACATCGTCAAAGGTGATGGAATGTGGTTCAAATGGAAGAACCATTCCTTTCTTCTTATTACGATTGGCCTCATCACTGTCTTCGGTTATAGACGACCTGTTTCCTTCACCATTTCCACGATTTGATAACTGAATAGCTCCTCCAATTTTATCATCGGATTCAGAATCTTCAGAAATAATAGCCTGAGCCTTCCCAAATGCTGCATCGTATACAGTTCAAGACATTAACACAAGAATTCACATTCTGAAACCATGAAAACTTAAGGTGAATGACACTTACGGTCGAGGTAAGTAAGAGCCAAGGTATAAAGGAAGTTGAATATGAACATGAAACCGACGGTTGCTCCTATTCCTATCCAGTACCAGTATGATTGTGGGAAGACACCACGAGCCTTCATTACTTGAACACCTAGTGTTTCTATGCTTGAGTTTGGCTTCTGCATTTTAAGAAATAAATTGCGAGGTAAGTTGGTGATCCAGGGAAAGCACATGGAATTTGTATGGACAGTTCCTGGAATTTACATGGCTCCAACTATGTCCAAGGTACTCATTAACAGCTATTGCATTCTGAGCATACATCAAAGGAGATGACCAGTAACCCCATATCCACCATTTCTTAATGTCCTCTGAAACATCAAGAAAAGGAACAATGTCAGGCTTGACTTAATATAGAATTGGAACTTTAAAGCATAGCAGTACACTTAGTATACCTCTTGACAATATAAAGCCACCCAATGCAAATAGTATAAGCAGAGCAAATGACCCGAAAGTGTTTGCAACGATCATGTCCCTTCCAAGTGAAGCAATGAACCGAAATAGTCCGGAGGCCATCTGATTAACAATCACAAGCAGAATGTACTGCCTAACAAACCTGTAGAAATTCCATCACAGTTTGTATCAGCTAAGGACGTATATATATATTTACATACATGGTTCTATGTCCATAAGTTTAAGTTTCTGTAGTTTTGTGTATTACCTTCCCAAATTTGGATCAAATCCAATGACATAATAAGTTGTGAACACCCAGGTAGCCACTTCTACTAATGTAACTGGGATCTTAATGATCCACGGTGGAATAGAAAAGGCCCACGCAGGATAGAACAGAAAGTCCCTTTGCTTGTAAAACACAGGAAGTTTTGCAATGGTCATGGATATCTCAGCCATACCATTGAACATGACAGTGATGACAGTGAAGAACAAAGCACCCATATAGATTCCTCCATCATCAATGGTGTCTCGGTGCATCTTTGTTCGCAGGAAAAGTGTCATAGTCATGAATGCCATTACTAAAAGCTGGACGAAAAAGGACAAAGATTAACGGTCATGAGAACTATGTTTTATGTTCAAAGTGGAAGCCAAGATAATGTAAATATTCTTGAAAATTACTTGGCTAATCTTGAAAACGTAGACGAAGGAGTTCCTCTTCATGAGCAAGTACTCTCTTGAGAAGCAGGCTTTAAGCAGCTCCATCTTTCCAATGCCGTACTTTTTGGTTGTCAAGGCAGCAGGGTGGCTCTTACTTCTATCAAATGGAGTTGCAAGTTCATCTGCAATCCTCCGTCCAAGATGGAATGATTGGAATGCCTCTGAAAATTCCTTGACCGTTACAAAGCGGTAGGGCTGATCTCTACGTGCCCAGTACTGCCGTTGATCTTTCTTAGACGTAACCTACAATCAAATTCATGGTTCATAAGCGTCATGGAAGTTTATGTAATCAAGTTTCTCTTCACATAAAGAAGACCCCATGGAAATAAATCTAAAGTCCATATTTATGCATACTTCTTGTAAGAAGTCAGCCACGCCTTTTCTTTCAGGGCATTTGAATCCCATATATTCGAAAAACTCAAGTACATTCTCTCGAGGACCTTGGTAAACAATCTGTCCATCTGATATGAGAATAATGTCATCAAACAGATTATAAGTTTCTGGAGCTGGCTGGAGTAGGGAAATAAGGGCAGTTCCATTGAGAATGTGAATGGATTGCTTGAGCGAGTTCACAATTTGGAAAGTTGTTGAACTGTCCAACCCTGTAGAAATCTCATCCATAAACAAAGCTTTCGATGGTCCAACCAGCATTTCACCAGTTGTGACACGCTTCCTCTGTCCTCCAGATATACCCCTTATCATTTCATCCCCTACCATGGTATCAGCACAAATTTCCAATCCCAGTATCTGTAGAGAGAAGGAAATAAATTAATTAGGCCAAATTGTGCTTGTGATAAACAATTGATGACATTAGTGAACTCCTTGGTGAAATTACCTTTAAGACATAATCTGTGACAACACTGGACTCCTGACCTTCTCTTGCTGCTGCCTGTAACACCAGAAGTGACAAAATTAAAGCTTGATTAAACACATACCATTAATTTCAACACGGATGTCCGTTAAGGGAATGCTAGACTAGTGTTTTAACCAACACAAATCTGTCTCACCTTCATGTAGACATCAATATCAGGATCAGGTTTAATATTAGCTGCTTTCTCTCTTCTGGACAACTCCGCTAGGAGCTCTGCAAACAGGTTTTTATGTCAGGACCAGTTGATGTTCAGATTTTGACTAGCTACTACCAATTGGTCAAAATCATGCGTGAATATTTTCATCGGTCTTACCCTGTAGAGATCCAACTCCTTGGCATCTTGCAGAGAATGCCAAGGTTTCTCTTACAGTCATTTCTCCAATATGGAGATCATGCTGACTGATATAGGCAGCTGTTCTTTGTGGTATGAACTCATCCAGCCCATGGCCATTGTAAGTCACTCGACCAGCGACCTGCAAAATAAAAGTTAAATTGTATATGGAGCCAGAGAGCAAAACTAAAGGGATAACAGTTACATGCTCATTAAGAGAATATATTGCAAGGAGTTATAACCACCTTAAGATCAGAATCAAGCTTTCCTGACAGTGCTTTCAAAAGAGTTGTCTTTCCAGAACTAGGAGGACCTAACAGCAAAGCCATTCTGTAACCAAACCCAAAAAATATATATATCAGAAATGTATACTATGTATTCAAAGCACTACTTTGAAAATATGAAATATTGAAATCTCTAATTATATTTATCGTACCTGGATGGTTTAATAATTCCGCTAACATCCTTAAGGATGGTAACGTGTTTTTTCCTACTAGGCAGAATGTGGAGGGTATTCAAGAAACCCTTCAAAATTCAAGAAAAAGAGATGATTAGTAAGATCAGAAAAACTGGACTTGAACGGATCCATCAACTTAGTAATGACTAGTGCTAAATCTTGATAAGTAACTACCTCAACTATGTTAAAGGAGAAATTAACAAAGGTAGGCAAAGCTCTGCCTCCCACGTAAGCTTCTGCATCAACGTTTAGATTCTCAAATCGGACTTCAATTGTTGGAATATCAATACCAACCCTGAAGCACCAAGAAACACTCCAGTCAGACCTCTATTAGCTTCGAGAATATACATTTAAATATAAACATCTACGTCTTTTAGCTGAAAGAACATAAAATAGAAAGAAACACATCCATCTTATAGCAAGTTGTTGATGAAACAAATGAAGATCCAACTAAGAAGAAAAGTTTGCCTTTTCACATTTTCTTTAGAATCCAAGCTCCTCTACGACTGTAACCACGTGGGATATATTAAAGAATCAAAGAAGAACAAGGTGACAAATTTACCTGTCAATACGGTTCTTGAGCTTCATCAAGAACTTCTCGTTATCCTCTTCAGCGACCTTTACCAGCCTCTCGATCAAGTTCTTTCGTTCTTGCCAACCAAGGTTTTGAACGTCAATCTCCGTGGCTCCATGTTTGGATGCACTAATCAATATGCCTTTCCTCAAACGATCATAGGTTGGTAGTCTCTCAAGAGCAGCCCATTTTAGAGCTTCTTCATCGTCTACCTCACGTGAAGATGTAGAGAAAGCTTCCAAGCCATTGTTTCTCCATATTGAAGAGCTTCCTCGTCGCAAACTGGAACTGGCTCTGTATATGTCAGAAGCGTCCATGGAAAAACAATTCTGTTTCAATCGCAACAACAACTAAAACCCGACAAAACCAAGTTTCAGTCTTTTCTCTTTGTCTATAAATTTCCAATCTCGGTGTTCAAAAACTCAATTTTTTGAGCTCGAGAGCTGAAAGAGCAAGCTCACCGATGGAAAAAGGTGGCTTCTTGGAAAGAAGGAACCGTAAGACTGGTTTATAAGGGCATAGTGTTTAAAACTGGCGGCTGTTGAACGTTCAAAGTTGTACAATTTCAATGCAGACATTTACATTTAAAAGAAAAAGAAAATCAAAAACAAGGGGGTGAAGGTGAGGAACAATTTAGAGCTATTTTTTATTTTTCTGTTAACATTATTTGACCAAGATGGCATTGGATCAGTTGTTTTGAAAAAATTTCAATACAGTCTCCACGTTATCTGGAATCTGAAGACACCACCTTTGCTACATGACCCATAAAAAAGAAAAAAAAATGCTGGCTTTCTTTGACTCTTGCTAACATAAAACAAATAGAGATGTTAAAAAAATCCTGGCTTTCTTTGACTCTTGCTTACATAAAACAAACAGAGATGTTTAAAAACATCCTGGCTTGTTAAAAAAATCCTGAAACATTAAAAAAAACTATTATTAGTATATTAGTTTGTCCTATCTTTTGTAAGGCTCAAGTCAGTTTATCAAGAATTGTCAGCCCACATCCTGATCGTATCAGTTAGATAACCATGAATGTCCATGCCCATCAAGACAGATGAACACACAGAAAACTTGAACTTGAACTTGAAAATGAAAGGAAAGAATGTCTTTTTGTGTTAAATATGTATATATTATAAACGTATTTTGATATATTCTTAAGTGTAGGAAAAGTAATTTATAAATTATATGCTCTTGATATTATAAAATGAACAAATGAAGATTTAATTAGTGGTAAAGGGTTTGTTCTTTGTTCGTATTATCGACTAATCTTCCCATCCTCCTTCCTAACAGCTTCTCAAATTTTATAAAATTCTACATGTGTTTGATTGATTTGTTTAAACTAATATTGCATCATACTTAGTGCGGTGATATCAAACAAAGAATTAGGTTTGAAGTAGACGTTCCAGCTACTAATCTTATAATAACCAATTCAAAAAATGGTTTAGGTAATAATCATTTGGGTTAAGGCATGTGATTAAGGAGGAAAAAAAAACGTAAAGCATGAGAAAAAAAAGCCCATTTTCCTTATCCTTCTCTTCAATAAACAAATGATTGGCTAGGCACAAAGTCTTACCAAAATTCAATACTCAAGTAGCGGCCAATTGTGCCCGTTTACAATGTCTTGGATCAATTCAAAGGACTTCTGTAGACTTATTTATTGCCCAGATCTCATAAAATCAATAATGAAATAAAATAAACTTATATACCGTTGACACTTTATTTTATCATATTTTTTAAAACTTAGTCTATTCTCAAAATTCACCTTTTAATCTTTCTTTTCGTATCAAACATGGTTTAAATTATTCGAAATAGCATACATATATTAAGAAGTTATTTTTAGAGTAATTGGAAATGTAAACTTTTTTTTATAACCAAAAGGCCATAGATTCAAGTAGTACATTAGGAAATCTTGTACATTGCGGGATTATAACGGGATGTTATAATCCCGCTAAGTCGGGAGGTACGAGGAAAGAAACCCGTATAATTAAAATAAAAGATTAAAGTCAGTATTCTTGACTTTTCTTTTTCCTGAATATGTTACTTGAAACTTCAAAAATAATGAATGGTAAACCTCTAGAAGTGGTGAGTTGTGGTTAATTATTTCAAGGGGCATGCGTGAAGGAAATAAGGTACAAAGATTATGTGGTTAGTTAATTTAATTTTCTCGTTCAGTGCATATGAATGCATACTTTCCCTGCCTAGACTTTTACGTGGGTATACATTAGAAGCTTTTTTTTTTTCTACGGCTTCTAGATGCGCAGTTAAACAAGTTGAAGTCATCGTCCTGTCTCTGACGAGGTGGATTGCAATCTTGAATAATTCAATATTCTACTTTAAAAAAAAAATTGTAATTATTCGGAATAAGCTTGATTTGGGTGGTATAAATTCTTATTTAAGAAAGTAATCTTTTTTTTTAATTTATATTATCAAGTTTGATTTTTTTTGAGTAGTTAAGAAAATAAAAAAATTTTAATCTAAAAAATTTAGTAGCACTTTACTTGGATTCTAAATCTCATCACCTTATAGTATTTAGATTACTTTCCTCAGGAATTTAATCTAAAAAATACGCTAACCAATTCAACTTGTCCTTCTCTCTCAACTCTACAATAACTTTTTTATAATAATAAGAAATATAATAATAATAATAATAATAATGTAATTAATAAAATTAATAATAATAAAATTAATAATAAATATAAATATAAATATAATAGATAAAATTAATAAAAATAATTAGTAGAAAATTAACAATTATTATTATTATTAATACGAATAATAAAATTATTAATAATAATGTATAATAATAGTAAAATTAATAATAAAAATAAATGCGATTGATAAAAATAATAAATTTAGTAATAATAAAATAAATAATAAGTAGAAAATTAATTATAATAATTAATAATAATAATAATAATAAAATTAATAAGAATAATAAATTTAATAATAATGCAATATTTTTATTTTTATTTTCAATGCTAGAAAAAATTTTGATATTTGATTTGAATTTTAAGATTTATCTTTGTACTCGGTTGAGATTTTTTTAGAATTTTACTATATTTATGATATAACATCATTATATGATTAGAATATTAAAAATGAAAAAAATTAACATTTAATAATATAACTTATATTACAAATTCACAATATTTAACGATTTCAATTTTTATTCGATTTGTAGGGATATAATTGAAAACACAAGTTAAAATTAAATTACATTTCATGAAATATTGTTACATACCAAACACTATAATAAAAATTTACCCAATTTTTCTGTTAAAATTCTTATAAGTATTAAAAAATGTAAATATATTTACTTTTCATAGATTTATTTTCAGAAAAATCAGATTCTAAATTCACTTTACTTTTTTGTCAACTTTAATATTTTCTTTAAATTTCTTTATTAGCTCGGAATCAAAATAGAACAAGTAATGTTTGTTCCAGGAGTTTAGGTAAAATCCAACCGAGTTGGTCAAAAGGGGGCTCTTGTTTTTTCCCTGAAATTTCGTAATTTGAACTTAAATCAGAACAAATATCCTTAAGAAGCAACCAAATTCGCCGGGAGGACTTGGGCAGACACATGGAAGAGAAAAGAGGAGAACTTAAGCACCAGTGCCCTCGTATCGTACCAGTAGAAAATTGGAAAATGAAGCAGATACTGATGTCAGGTTACGTAGTAATGGCAATTGGCAGGCTTCTAGAGAGGACAAAGAATCTGGACTAAAAATCTTTTTTATTTTGGTGTTATTCTCAAGTATTCAATGCACGTTAAGTTTGACTAAGATGGAGGTGGACAAGGCTGAAGCTGAACATCAAGAACTGGGACCATGTTATCTTTAGAATTTAATAAATCTAATCTAATATTTTTAAATAAATAATCTTATATTATAATTAAATAATAAGTTTAATTTACGTTTAAGGGTGTTCAATAAATCAAATTAACTTTAATTTAACCGATTAAATTTAGAATCAAATAATCTGATTTTTTCTAAAATACCATTATTTTAATTCACATACTTCTTTTTTTTTTAACTTATTATTTTATGGTGGTTTAGCTTTACTTTGAATTTTTTTGTCAGGTTAGTCAAGAGATTGGAAGTCCACAAGATCATACCAATCACTCAAGACGCCGGTACAGGTGGTTAAAAATGAAAATGAAGAATGGACTGCGTTAGTCAGAAGTCTTTTTGGAACGGTATCTCCTTCACAATTTCTGTCCATAATCTCTATTCCACTCAAAGATCAATCTAGTGAACAATTGGCCCTATTTAATGTTTAAGTCCTCGAGTTAATCAACGACTGCCAAGCATGAACAATTTCTTCTTTTGAGTCAAACAGGTATGTGCAGCCTGAATTTACAGGAAACACACATGACAGGACATATTATCGTGGTTTTATGAAGTATGAGAATCTTGATATTGGTTTTACATGTGTAGATGTTGGGGTCGAATCTCTTGCACCATTTATACTATTCTTATCATATTCTATTAAATCTGAACTCTACATAAATATATAGATAAGATTTAATAAAACAGGATTGGAACAGAGTAAATAAAACAAAAAATTTGATTAGCTAGTTGTTCTCCTTTAAGAGTTCAGATCCTCTCTTCCCTTTTTTCCTGTGCCCCATCCATCTCAACCATTAAAAAGAGAACAGAGGATCTGAACTGCTCCTTTAGATAATGATATAGAGTCCATTCTGATAACTGAACAATGTACTACGTAGTACACATTCTTTTTATAACCGAGATATCTAAGTGCTTTAGCTTTGTATCAGCAACTCTGGTGACGTTCGGATAGAGAAAAGGCTTCTGAAATGAATGGAGATTTCAGTTCCATTAGACAAGAGAGCAAAGAATCCAAGATAAACAGTTGACTACACCTTGTTGTCATATGACCAAAACCAGATTACAATCGGTTACTTGCATTATAACATGAGATGAATGAGTCCACACTGATGTGACCTTTTAAAGATTAAGCACGAAAACAATGCCGATGAAGATTATCGATAATGCTACTGTCGGCATAACTGTTATCCAATTTATGACGATGATCTTATGATTAATGCCAACAAGTAACAAGCTGGAAACACTAAACAAGGAAAAGGGAGATATGTGTTTACCCTTGCTTGCACAGCAGTCAGCTTGGCTGAAAAGTATCAGGGATTTCATGATTCTGAAAGAATATGTTCTCCAGAAACAGCTTAATCACTTGGATAAAACTCGCAGAAAGTATGATAAATGAAGGAGTTTATTGTCAAGATAATAGACAGAAATCTATTGAAAAGCTGACATAACCATGGGTTTCTACAGGAGAACTCATAAGGCTGCTTAGATACTTAATGATTACGTCAACACTTGCGGCATGTGCAGACATTACCCTATCTGAAGTATAGAGGTTGTCACCAAACGGAAATTGATCAATGAAGAAAATGGACATGTTACAGTGGAAAACCCAAAAAGTTGTAAGCCCTTCCTGCACATTTTTCAAGCAGCCTAGTCTGCAAAATGTGCAAGAAAAGATAAAAATTAAAGGAAAACGTTTGAGGCCGATGTGGACACCATAAAGATTCTGTGCACTTGATCAAACAAATTCAGGAAAAAAGAAAATGAAAACCAAAAGAAAAAAACTTCAGGATAGCATCAATTCAAGATAGTACAATTGAAAGGTATAAAGAATTTAATCCAAGAAAATAATAACTCTTTACAGTTCAGCCAAATCGATTCCGAAAGTGCTCCAGAAGCTACCCTTGGCAAAGTAAACATCCATGTCGCAAGAAAAATGTTACTTGGTTATGAGATGGAGAAAAACCACGTGGCGGGACTATTTTTCTTAGTGACGGCCTAGAGGACACCAAGAAATATATAATATCAACTTTCACATTATCACACCATTTCAAACTTATCTCCCTTAATCTCCTACAGTTTTGCACCAGTTGGGTCACTCCTTTTGTTGTCACATTCAGGCAACCTTCCAAGTCCAGCTGCAACAATCCAGGGCATTGTTTTGAAATCAATGCCAACGCTTCATCGTCCATTCCTGGTCCCTGTGCTTGTAATATCTCCAATTTAGGAAGTTCAAAGTTTAAATCAGCATTCTTTATCCCCAGACATCTGTTCATCTCCAAATGAATGATTTCCCTGCAGTTTTTCATAACTTCTTTGATCCCTTCTTCTGTGATAGAAGGACAATAACTGATCTTTAGCACTTCTAAGCCAGGGCAAGACAAGGCAATATCTTTTATGCATTCATCACTCAAGTTATTATTCCCTGTCAAGCTTAGAGACTTAACTCGACGATTGATCGAATATTTCACTATATGTTCAACACCAAGATTAGTCCTCTCCAATCTGAGATCTTCCAATGAATGACAGTTTCCCATAAGTGTAAAGAAGGTTGAGCTTGTTAGTCTAGAGCACAAACTGAGGTTTATAAAGCTTAAGTTACAAAGATAATTGGATAGCTCAATAATGCACTCGTCTGTAAGGAAATTAGCCCCTTCAAGATCCAAGTATCCAAGTGACTGATACTTGTGCAGCAAACAAGAGACTCCAACAAACGAGAAATCATAACAATGGGAGATAGTCAGCTTGTTGAGTGGAAGACAGGATTCTGCAACTAAACCAAGTAATTCATCAGAGATAATCGAATTTGAGAGATCAAGCTCACTCAAACATCTTGCATAAGCAAACGATGCTTCAAAACACGAATCAATAGAAGGGATTCCAATTCCATCCAACGAAATTGAACTCAACCCAGAAATACTTCGCATAGCCATCCCAATCCCATTCTGAGATATAAAATCACAGTCACGTATCACTACTTCACTAAGTAACCCACAGTTCAAAGACAACGCATGCAGCGACCTGTCTGTAATAAAATGATTACCAGAAACATCAATCTTACGCAACTTCTTGATCTTCGATGACAAATCAAGCACCCCCTCATCGGTCACAACTCCAGCAAATCGCTCGAAACTCAAAGACCCAGTTGGGTTAAAACGCGAATTATACATCGGAAAACCGATATCGAGCTCCTCAAGCATCGGAAACAACGACCCAATTTCCGAAAGATCGCTATCTCGCAAAGAGCCCATCTTTGAACAGTTAAGTCTCTTCAAATTCCTCACTTTCGATCCCAACCTTCGCAGACCGACCAAAGGGAAGTGGGATTGGCCGGAAATATCGAGGGATTCAATATCTAATCCAGATAGAGAGATTAGGTCGAGAACAGAATCAAGGTCTCCGTAAAAGTCGCACACTTTGATGTGGGTGAGATTCGGGAATCTGGGTATTATACGGTGTAGAAAGGGGGCCGAGAGAGAGGAGACGGTGAGAGTGTGGCGGAGGAGATTAGTGATGGAGAGGAATCGAGTGGAGACTAAAGAGAGGGGTTCTAAGTGGCGATGGTGGTCTAGGGATTTGAAGATCAGTTCCCAGCATTCTTCTGGTAAGTGCACAGGCTTGTTGTTGCTGTTACCTTGCTCCATTTGGTGTTTGAATGGCCAGAACCAGTGAAGGAATCTGTGGAACGTTAGTGTTCAAAAGAAGGAGAATGAACGGAAATTTTTGGATTTGGGAAGTTTTTGATGGGTGCTCGCATCGTAACGGCTCTATTTGAAATTAGGGTCTTTCGGGGGACGAACTTTCCCTTCCGGGCTTCGTCGGATAACAGAACCAGAGAACAGAAAAACCACTCAGAAAGCAAATCTTAGACCACAATATGCCTTTTAAACACTCACTCACTCACTCACTGCTACGCTAAATTTTACTCCTTTTTTTGAAATGTAGCATGATTGGTCTCTTCTTTCCTTCGTGTGTTTCTTTTAAAATATAAATTTTGAAATGAACCAAATAACGCATGCACTTGTACTGTTCACAAAGAAAATTATAGGAGGAATATACAACAGACATTGTTCAACAGTTGACTGACCAAAACATGCTCACAAACCAAACGTACACGACAACTTAATTTAAGAAAAGACAAAATCATATCGACGCCCACGCAAACCAACCTGTCTTCTGCTTATTTGTCGACAGATTATGATTTATATCTAATTTTAAGGATTAAAGGACTTGATAATAAGCACGGTCAGATACAGTTGTAGTAGAAGCTAAAGTGGAGGCAATTCTATACTTGGTGGTGTCACAGGCTCATTGAACACATCTGACGTAGGTGGAGCATATGAAAATGGCAGCAGCTCTTGCGGATTTTGTGGCTGCTTCGGCACCAGAGGAGGCGCAAGAAAAACGTATGGTGCCGCAGGGATTGACCCTGCAGGTGGTGTAAATATAAACGGCTCTTGTGGTGGCAATTGTGGAGGGTCAGGTGCTGGAGACAGTATTGGGACAAAGGGTATTGATGGAAATCCCTCAGCCGGCGGCAAATCTTGCTCCGGTGGTGGTTGTCCAATCGGTAGAAATGGCGGCAAAACTTGCTCTGGTGGTGGTGATGATGAAGGGAAAAATGGTATTGGTGTAGCGGACTGGTCATCAGGTGGTGGATCGAAAAATGGTATTGGTGTAGAGGACTGATCATCAGGTGGTGGATCGAAAAATGGTATTGGTGTAGTGGACTGATCATCAGGTGGAGGATCAAAAAACGTAGGTGCTGGTGTAAATTCATCAACTGGTGGGGAAAATACTGGAAAAGGAGGTGGTGACTGTGTGAATGCATCAGGAGGTGTTAGCCATGGAATGATTGGTGATGATGTTAATTCAGGCGGTGGTGGTGAAGGCACTAGTGGTGGTGATGGGAATATAATTGGCATGTCAGGAGGTGGAAAAGAGGGTGATGAAGGTGGTGGAGGGGAAGGAACCAACGGAGGAGGTGGCGGCGGGGAAGGAGAGGGAGGCGGAGGCGGAGGCGGAGGCGGGGATGGAAGGGGTGGTGGAGACGGAGACGGTGATGGTGGTGGTGATGGCGGGGAAGGAGAGGATGATGATGGAGGTGGCGAGGCAAGTAAAGGTGGTGGCGATGGAACAATAAAAGGTGGAGGAGATGGCACGATGATTGGAGGTGGAGATGAGACAAGTGGAGGAGGAGAAGACGGTGGGACTAGTGGGGGTCTCTGGCGAGGAGAGGGTCTCGGTGAGGGCTGAAAGGGGTTGTCCGGAGAAGGTGTAGTAGGAAAAGGCCATTGGCCACATGTTCCAAAGAGGAAACTAAATAAAGGGTCACAGTTGGAGGACGACGGCGGCGATCCTCCTCTTCCTCTATTCCTACCACCACCACCTCTGCTTCTTCTACTGCCTCTGTTACCACTACTGTTTCTGCTTCTTCTTTCTTCTCGGAATATTATGTGTTTGTGTTGGTTATGGTGAGGCTGCGTAGCTTCTGTGAGTGTAGTGGTGATAACAAGCAGAGCTAAAAGAACAGTGATCACTGTGTTCACTTCCATGTTTGGTTCCTTCGATAGCTGCCTTTGTTCCATCGAC
>JANQBM010000005.1:5993542-6005924 GCA_025594535.1 Erythroxylum domingense
ATAATATAAAAATATTATTAATTATATACAAGGGGTTAGGGTTAGAAGAAATAATTGGTATTAAGAAAAATTATTGAAGGTATATTAGGTAGTATGTATTTATTAGTTTACGTTCCATCATAAACTTCTCAAATCGAAAGTTTCATATTTTTATTGTTTAGGATGAAATAGAACGTAACATGAAACTCTGCGCTTACATCTCATTCTATTCTATTATGAAACTCTCAACCAAACGATAAAACTATGTTACATTACGTTTCGTTCCATTCCAAACCTTCCAATCAAACAGACCCTAAAGAAAGATATGCAAAACCATTATTTAGAAAAAGAGAAGAAAGAAAGGCTAATAATTAAAATGTTTCATTTATTTCGGATACGGTACAACTAACACAAGCTTTGGCATTCTAGTTTTGGTTCATATTTCTTTAAACACTCCTACTTATGACTTAAATATTAGTCTACTTATGCTTGTTGTTCACATTTTGTTGTCACGGCTCGATCGGGTATGTGAAACCGAAAAATTAAATAAACTTGACTATTGGTGACAAAGATAAATGTAAAATCTCAAAAAATAAATAAAAACTCAAGTAAATGTAAACTCAAAGTCTTAAATACAGTGAAAAAAGATGATATTATTATGCATCAGAATAAAATCTTTTTAACTGCGGATACTAGAGTACAAGTATAAGAGAAAACAAATGAAAAGCATATATAGAAGTAGATATATTGTAGTTGACGTTCCTTATAGTCAATAATGTGAAGTTGGCAGCACTTGATCTAAGAAATAGAGTTGAAAAGGAGTATAAACACGTAAATATAATGCATGATAAATCACATGCAATATACAACAAATCGTGAGGAAGGAATATATAGGATCCTAATCTCCAAAAGTGAATTCTCACAATACTACACTCCAAATGATTGTAGGAAGTTAAGCATCATTAAGGACCCAACCATACCTCTGTACTCATATAACAGTAAGACTCTCTTAGTTCAAAAGGGTTTCAGAAAACTAAACATCACCAATAGGTTAGCCATCACTTAATACGTTCAAAGTTACCTTCACAATGACAATATACATGTCAAATAAGAATTTGACTGAGGGTTAAGTATCAACTAGGATCAGTTCGTATCATATTTCAATGTCATATCATAATTATCTATCATAATCAAACCGTTATACTCCTAGTCTTGATGCATATTTATCACGAGGTACATCTTACATATTTTTCTTCTTCGAGAATCACAATCAAACACATCTACACACAAATCAAATATTAATAAGACAATTTTTCAAATAAACACTCACTCATATGATAACCGTCGTAAATGCAAGCGGTATTCTATAGGTATCTAAACTCGTATATGTATACTTAGATACGGTTGCCCTATGGCTTCCATGATGCTTGAATAATAAAAATCTTGTTTCATTTTCTAAAGAAAACCATTATTATATTTTTATCTTAATTTCATGAAATTAAATATAGACAACAAAATTTTTAAATAAAAGAAAAAATCATGAATAATTTGTAATTTTGCCTTTAGAACTTTGCATTCTTAAAGGTCTATTTTCATGAATGATTGCTTGATAGACTAGTTCATTGTTACTTCTTTTTATTGTTAATAAGTGGGAATGAAAAGAAAGCAATATGAATATGCTAAAAGCAAAAATGGGGAATCCATTGAAAGAAGGAAACTATAGTACGAGGACAGGAGCCGGTTGCTGGTTCCAAGCCCATTGGCTGTCCAATACACACAATCTATCATTACGATTTATTCCCACCCTTGCGTTGCATCCTACAAAATCATCCCAAATAAGCACTTGATTATTCCCTACTTCTCTCTAACATCTCATCCCTCTCATGGAAAAAGCTCACTGCTCCTGTTTTCTCAATCACACAGTGTAGTGCTGTTGAATGGTGTCAATGTCAAGTCCCTTTAGCTTCACCACCAACTCTACGTGACCCTTAAGCGTGTGGAGCTCCCTTAGCCTGATTATAACTAGAGGGACCATCAGTGGAACTCAAACAAATTGTTAACGGTGATAAGAACAAGAACTAGTCTTTGTTTGTGTTCAACATTACCTTGCAACTTCAGCGCGCCTCTTGGCCTGTTCAGCAATTTCAGACAACTCTCTGTAGTTGGTCTTATCGTTGAAGAGTTTCGAGGTTTCAGGAGGGTGCAGCCCATGTAGGGTGCGTTGTGCAGCAGCCCATTGAGCCTCTCTCTCTTCTTTGCCATAGTTTTTCTTGGATGTGAAAGCAGTCTGCATAGCGAATTCAAGCGCAAAAAAGAATTGAGAAAAGTTTTCTGATGACGATCAGAAGGTGTTCGATTTTGGGTTTTCCAGGTACCTTGTTTTCGATCAGGTTGTCCCAGGCTTTGCCACTCAAACCATACCTAATGATGAACTTCAGAATATCAAGAGGGATATAGAAGACAATGCTGTAGACCCATTCAACTCTAGCCCATCCCCATCCACAACCTTCAATTTTTGCGAAGCTCCAGTTGGCATAAACAGCAATGATTGTTGCAATCTTGATGAACATGTTTTTATTAGAATTTGAGTTATGTTGATGATCATTGAGAAGTTCCAAGAAACAATTAAATACAACTTACTAGTTGTGCTATAACAAAGGCAACAACAAGCAATAGACCAGGGCGTTCCACGTAAGACCAGCTCCGAGACCTTGTGACAAAGATGAGTGCTTGACTGACTATACTGACTTGGAGGTATACAGCAGCTGTAAGCTCATTGTGGTTGTCTCTGATAGATCTAACCCCGAATTTTTCCTGTTAGTTCAGTGTTAGTATGGCAAGCAAACTTTCACTTCTAAAATACATATTTCTATGCAATGGGAGGGAGATGAAAAGTTAATGGCATTTTCTTACAGAGAAGAAGTCGGTTTTATGAGCAGCCCAAAAGAAAATCACAGTCATGATGGCCAAGTATGTGCCAAGAACAACTCCAGTGGCAAATATTTCCTTAAGCTTCCATGAATCAGGAATGGGAGAAGGCTTCACTCTGTCCTTAGAAATGGTCATGATTGTCCCATCATTGAGTATAGCAATAATTAGAACCATGAAAGGGGAGAAATCAAATTTCCAAATCAGAGCCAGAAGCAGGAAACCAAGCACAATACGAATGGTTATAGAAACAGCATAAATAGTGTAATTCTTCATTCTCTGGAAAATTGCTCTGCTTGTTAAAACGGCACTGACAATCACACTTAATCCTGGCTCCGTCAGGACTATGTCAGAAGCGCTTCGTGCTGCATCTGTGGCATCAGCCACAGCAATTCCAATGTCCGCCTTCTTCAGTGCCGGTGCATCATTCACTCCATCTCCAGTCATTCCACATATGTGCTTCCTTTCTTGCAGCCTTTTGACAATTTCATATTTGTGCTCTGCACGTCTCCATTTGTTAGTTTTTTGACCATGAAAATTGTACAAGCAACATGATCTTTGCAATTTTCGTCTTCCAATATAAAGAGTAGAGTTTTATCTGCTTACCGGGGAAGACACCAGCGAAGCCATCAGCCTTTTCGATCAGCTCATCCACAGGGAGGGTAGCAATAGCGGAGTCCTTGTCCTGTCCAAGCAGAGCAGAAGAAGGATACATGTTGGTTCCCATTCCAAGCCTGCGACCAGTTTCCTTGCCAATAGCTAACTGGTCACCAGTGATCATCTTGACATTAACTCCTAGATTAAGGGCACGTCTAATGGTCTCTGCACTGTCATGCCTTGGAGGATCAAAGAGAGGTAAGAGACCCACAAATTCCCATGGACCTCCAGAGCTTTCCTTGCTTTTCTCTGGTACAGTCTGCAATAGTAAGAACCCAAAGTTGAATCAGAAGCCATCACAGAGCACTAATTTCTGTGAACACAGTGATGACAGAGAGAGACTACAAACTCACTTGTCTCCCGACAGCTAGAGCGCGGAGTCCTCTATCAGCAAACTTGTCAATGATGCCATGAACTTTCTTTTTTACATCCTCACGTAGGTTGCACAAATCAATAATCTAGTAATCACATCAGATATGAGATATGTGCTTATGTGCATGTCTGTTTTACACAGCAAAGCAAAATCAAATTCAATAAAGTCATCCATAAGAGGATCCATTACCTGCTCTGGCGCACCTTTGCTTACTCTGTGCCAATTGCCACTGGAGTCGATGTACGTTATAGCTGTCCGCTTGTCCACAGGATTAAAGGGAAAAAAATGTACCTCTGTTATGCCTGCTCTTGCCTGAAGAGAAGAAAGTTGGAGCATGACATACCCAATTTGGTTAAAAAGAACATGTAACGTAAGAGTTGCTAATGTTACAAACCTCCTTGGGGTCGCCAAGCATCCCAACAATGCATGCATCAATGGCGTCCTGGTTCTCCACCCTGGAAGCCCTGGCCCCTAGTAGAATCACCTGGTCTTTGTCTACATCCTTAGCAAATACCTGAGAATCAAACCGAGAATCTCAATGTCAATATCATGTAGCAATTTGTCGGATAATAAGAGCATGATTTCCCAAACTCAGAACAGATTTTCTTAAGCAATGTTCAACACTAATTTGTCATACTTTACTTTATGAAATTAGGTTCATATTGAATTTAGTGGTAACCTCAATTAAGGCCTTGTCTACAGTAAGCTTGTTGAGTGTAAGAGTTCCAGTCTTGTCACTGCATAGAACATCCATTCCGGCCATTTCTTCAATAGCTGTCATTCTCTTGGTGATGGCTCCTTGTTCTGATAGACGGTGGGATCCAATGGCCATTGTCACAGATAAAACTGTTGGCATAGCAATTGGAATTCCACCAATGAGGAGGACCAAAAGATTGTCAATACCAGCCCTATACTTCCTGTGCTGAATTGGGTACATTACTATAATCTCTACAATCATGCCAATAGCAATGGAGCAGATGCAGAAGTTCCCTATGGCTGTCAACACCTGATCAAACCATTAAAATCCGGATACCCATCAGGAATGATTCAGAGCTAACAGATACTGAAGAGATATCAAATCTTTAACGGAAAGTTTTACCTTTTGGAAATGACCTTCTTGATTGGTGCTGTCAACGAGGTGAGCAGCTTTACCAAAGAACGTGTGGACTCCAGTTGCAATCACAACAGCCTCAATCTCACCTTGCTTGCAGGTAGACCCTGAAAAAATTTCATCACCTGGATGCTTTGTCACTGGCAAGGACTCACCGGTGAGAGCAGATTGATCAATCTTTAAAGGATCTCCCTCGAGAAGCCTAGCATCTGCAGGGATGCTATCTCCCAACTTGATGCTGATCACATCTCCAGGGACCAAGATGGCAGCTTCTTGCTCTGACCACTTTCCATCTCTTAAGACCTGAAACATTTCACATTTCAATCCGATTGGTAAATTTGTTTTTCCCCTTTTTTTGGCACATAGGAAAGCTAAAATACACGAACAACCCTCATTTCGTGCATCTACCAGGGTTAGGGAGGTACTCAAACCTCCTTCCTGATCCTGATGATCAAATTGTTGTATGATAAATATATAAGATTGCATTGTTGGTGAATTCAGAGAGACCTTGGTTTTAGGGGCAAGACCAGCCATAAGAGCAGCTGCAGCATTTCCTGCATTGTTCTCTTCAATGAAACTTATAGTGGAGTTGATGACTAGCAACACCATAATACCTAAAAAGTCCTGCCAATCCGGTGGCTTTCCCTACACAAACAGAGTTCGAATTAATACCATGAGTGGATTTTCTTATACGCTTGTTCGTGAATATTTGTATAACATTAATGCTTAATGCTTACTCCTCCATTAGCCAAAGCAATGGCCATTATAGCAACCACCTCCATGACCCACGAGAGAGGATTCCACATAAACCCCAAGAACTTCAAGATCTTGCTTTCCTGTTTTTTTGAACAATAGTCAATAACTCATCAGTTTTTTAATCTAATTTTCGCTTGCAAAAAGCTACGGTAGAAAAGAAAATGAGAAATTGCCTCCTTTTCTTCGAGCTTGTTGGGGCCAAAGATCTGGAGCCTTTTTTGCCCTTCATCAGTACTAAGACCCTCTCTGGTGCATTGCAGTTGTTGAAAAACTTCTTCAACTGGTATCCTCTCCTGTTACACATTATTACATTCCCACATGACAACATTAAAATGTATCTCTTCCTTACAACATACACATGTATTGTCTGTTAATTGTATTGCAAACTCGAAACACATTTATTGATAAATCAACTAATAAATTAAAATGAAAGCGAAGAAACAGAGTAAGAAGAACTAACAAGATCGACGTTCTCGTTTTTAATTTCCTCCAAGCTAAGGCCTTTGGTTGCCATTTTCTTTCTCTATCTTATTGAATTAAACTTTTCACTTCGATCTTTTTCCCTCCGGTTCCTTGAGCTCCAAAGTTGGCTTCTTTACATAATTCTTGAAGTGTCTGTTCAAGTGTATCAACCAACCTCCCTCTCTTATTAGGTTTACTTGGTACTTTTTTTAGTATCTTTCCATTTTTATTGAATGGTTATTTACATATAGAGGAAATGGGTATCCAAGAAATGAATTGAAGAAGGTTGATGAATGAATTTCTGCATAAGAAGAGATGTTTTGTGGTTAACAAAAAAAATTGGAATACAAAAAGCCCACGAAACAGTCTTTGAAAAATTGAACCACATCTCAGTATCTCATTATCCAGGAACCAAGCGAAGGACTTGGGACTCTTGTGGGTCCCAACTTGCCACGATCATCGTCTGATCATATTACGCGTGGCGCTATTTGGTTACGCGTGGCGCTATTTGGTTGGATCCGAGGTTGTAGGAAATTCGTCAAATGGTTAACGAATGTAGCTGTCGCTTAAGCACGTGCTTAGACAGCAGAGCTAAGGTCACAGTTGATAGTTATTTTCTTGCCATGAATGGCGCGGATTCTGTATGGCAGTGTCTATGTGGACCGATGTGATTGGGTGGTTCTAGCTAGACTGGAATTAGAGTTCGATTCTCTAAGCTAATTCCTACAGCTTACCTAAAACATACTAAATTCCGAGGAGATATTATAGGAGTGTCTCGCTTATTAATGTAACTTCCATAATTGATTTTTTTTCAATTTTTTATTATAAAAATCTTCAACTTAAATCAATCTTATAAGTATAAAACCTAAATAATTTATTAAAATAAAAGAAATCTATAGTTTTTAAGATAAAAATATAATCTTTTATAATAATGTATGCAAAATACTAACATTCATAAATTTGAAACGTCCAAATAATACAATATTACATAAATATTAAATAATATATTAGATAATAATTATAAATATTAGGTTAAATTGGAGTGTTTTTAGGGTTTTTATATAATTTACATTTAGGGTTTTTATATAATTTACATTCTATTTTTGTATTCTCTTTTTGCATATGGGTCATTTGAAAATAACTTCTGGCTGTATATTATTATACCTCTCCAAATTTCATAATTCAACGGAATTCATATTGAGTATTATTGTTGTTGTTGTTTAATGAGAAAAAAGTTTGAATAGTAGTAGTTCCAAGTAGCCGAGGTATAAGTTGATTCATCAAATTAATCTTTTGGTTAATAAGAAAGGATAAGTTCGTTTTTATCACATTCGTAAAAGTGCTCCTATAGCTACTGATTATCTTGCTAAATTGGGTCTCAATGATATTGCCACTCTTCATTAGCTATCTCATCTTTATGCTGATCTTATGGCTATTCTTCGTCAAGATTATGTTAACCTGATTTAGGCTTACTTTGTTTGTTCTCCTCTTCATATCTAAAAAAAAAAAAAAAAAAAAAAAAACATTTCTTCTAATGCAGAGACGATTACGCTAAGAAGAGAATGATCTTGGGCATGTTTTTGGGCTCTATTATTAGGCTTGTCTGTTTAGAAAATATTGATAATCTCGCACGAGTGTTGACTTGGGAAGCTCAATGGAGATCTAGGCTTTAGGTCTGCCTTAAGGGTTTAACAAGTTAACTCTAAGGGCCTTAAGCTTCCACTTCCAATAACTATTAGTTGATTTAGACTCCTGGGTTCTAGCATTGACATGAGCTTACAAGTGAAGCCCATTCAAATTTGTGATCTTGTTTCTGAAGGAGACGGAAGAGCTGAGTTGTAAGCATAGCGTATGGTCAATGTGGAAACAAGAAATGATCCACTCGCTCTTGTCTTCCTTATCCTCGCAAGACGATAAAGGGCGGTAGCTAAAAACCATGTGCATGCTTGAGAAGAAATTGGACGAAGTGACCCACAAATCTTATGATCCTAAATGGTATGCATAAATAGAAAAATATTGCTTTCGACCACATGCGTTTAATGCTATAGAAACATGCCAATCTAAATAGGTGGGAAGAATAAGATTGAGTGGAGGACCGATGATATTAAGAATTCATGAATTATAGGTTCTAGTCACCTCACTTTCTCATACACGTGTGCAATTTTTCTTAAGTGAATTAAGATGGTACCACATATATTCATGTCTCTTGATCCTCCTTCACAAGAAGTGGTAGCTAAAACCATGTGCAATCACAACATGCACATGCAAACAGAGAGCATAGCTACTGGGGCAACATGGGTTTTGCATGTGAAGGAACGGAGAAGGAGCAAAAGGGTAGGAAGAGACACATGCCAATCTTGAAGAAGGGAGATAGATTTTTTCTGGTTCTAGTCTTGTCTTGAAGCTCAACTTTAGTTTTACTTGAAATGATCATAGTATTTGGTAGATTTGGTTAGTCTTGGACTAGTAAAAATGGGGTATAAAGAGAGTTCATTGGCCAATAGTAGTGCTTGGCCACCAACCTTAGAAAAAGCAATAGTCTTTTTGGTGGGTGGATCTTAGGTGATTATATCACTCAAAGACAAGTATCTAAACTCAATGATAAACAGATAAAAAAATCCAGCAAGAGATTGAACGAGCATGCTAAATGCCCACATGAGTGTCTCCTCCATGATTTGGACGTGAGATTCCACGCCCTATGATCATTTCTTACCTCTTTTTTTTTATAAACCTTCAGTAATTTCTATAGTTCTGTGTATAATTTACTTATAATACTGTTATATGCACGAAGTCTTTTACTAACTAGAATGATAACTCTTTATATTAAATTATACTATCCCGATAAGTTAAAGAGTGAAAAGATTTTACCATTAGTTAATGATTGAAATTCATATCTACTACTTTTAAAATACGTATTAAATTAAATATCGGCTATATATAAAAATTTATAATTTATATATTTAGAATTTAATCTAATTAATTAAATAAGGGTAGGAAGACTGAGTATAGTTGTTTTGGGATTGTTGTAGCTGTTGTTCTATATCTTGAGAGAGACAAATGGAGATTAATTAAGAGCAAATGAGACAGGTTAATTATGATGAAGCCTTGCGGGCGACAAAATCAATATTCTGAAATGGATGATTAAGCCATAAGCATGTGGCTGTTACCTAGCTAGCAGACTGGATCCCACCATTGGTTTTATTTTAGGGAAGCTACTCATCAACGGATTCATCTATAAACATAATTAACCAGACATATTATTGCCTGCAGCCATTTTTTCTGACCTTTACGACTATGTTTATTTTTTAAACAGCACTAATTAAAAGGAAGCCAAGCACTTTTATGTACATCTTTGTTCCATTATGAAGTTCTTTGTTAATTTATTATAAATATTTATTTATATAACAAAAGGGTAAGTCTTGAAAAAAAAGTTGCGTATAATTGATGTCTCTTCTCCGACTCTTATAAAGCAGAGAGTCTTGTATATTGAGACAAACTTTTATTTATTTATATGCTTGTCTAAATTTCATGAATTATAAACTATATAATAAGAGATATTTCTTATAAAAAAAGACTTTTGTTATTAAATGTAACATGAAATATCAAATACTTGTTTTTCCCTGCAAATCATCTCTGAATTACGTAAGAAAATCTGCAAGGCTACGTAGCTGTAGGTGTGGATGCAAATCATCAGTTTACTTGCTTCCAAATCTATCTCATAAAATTTAAGAGATTTCACATCAGGACTGCAGACATATCAAGCATTACCCAGGAATCGTCCCTTTCTGGAACGATGGCTCCATAAAAGTGACAAAGTAGGTCCACAGAACTGGAAATTCTCATCACTTTGCTTATCAGTGTGAGTTCATACATCCCAACTGGATTGCTTATAAAAGTTTCGAGAGTTCGGTAAGAGACAAAGTGTAGTCACATGGTGGGGATGCTACTCCAGCTTTAAAATGTCTTCAGTGAAGAAAATATCTTCTTTGCCTCAAATTAGTTTAAAAAATGTTATTCAATAGTGTTTTTATTAAGTGTTAGACACTATTAAAAACATTAACTATACATGAAATTTAAAGAAAAGTGGGAAACCTGAAAACAAGAGGAACAGATCACCTGTTATATTTTTACTCCCATGTAAATATGTGAAATGGATAAATTAGAACATAATTGAAACAGTAAAAATAGAAAGGGTGATCTAAGGTGGAAAACGAGAGCAAGTGTTTCGTTATAATGATTAGTGAATAGTGAGAATGCTTGTTCTAGTCAAAAAGTAGTGGCTTTTGAGGAAATCAAAGGATCTAAGCTGGAAGGATAGAGAGGCTGTCAAGTCTCTTATCATCTTCCAAAAAAGCGCATTATTTAGAAGAAAATATACTCTCAACTTTTCTGAAGCACACAACAAACGAAGCTTCAGACTTCAGTGGCTCGAAATGCGCAAAACTTGTCCTTTTTCTAGACATGAAAGTGACAACATTCCTTGTACACACACAATGGGGGGGCTATATAAGACAAGGGAACATCTTCTAATAGGATCTTGTCCCCATAATGCTATTGCTTAATCATATTTAGGACACACAAAAATCCATAAGTGAAAGTTCTGGATTTTGAATTTGCCCACTATTAATTCGTTCGTGGACTACTAAATTGAATGTCACTACACTTTGTGCCAATTGCTGTTAGGAAATGGATGCCAAAACTAAGAAGTGTAGGAAATATTTCTTGAACAACACAAAAACTGGAGTTGAACTTCTCATCTCAATCTGAGGCTGTGGAACTTTTCAGTGTTGAGATTCTTTTCCCCGGATGAAACTCACAACAGAGAAGGGAAAGAGACAAGGAATATCTTCCATATAATGCCAACATTTGCCGTCATCAACTTTGCCCTTTTGTCTTCACTTTTTTTACAAGAACATACATCTTTATCTAATGGCCTACACTCAACTCTTTGTATCATATACGTTCACACTACTTTATTGAACCAGGCACCTTACCTTCAACAGGTTCAGGTTTGAGTCTCTTAACTGGCCAAATTAATGCAAGTTACTTGTTGCATGTCTAACATTAAGCTAAGTGAAAGGTCATATTATTGTAGCAACATAGGAGTGGAAAATAGAAATAGGTGACAATGGAAAGGCAAGTTCAGGATTGGAAGGTAATTAGCTATTAGCTACTACATTAATTTTCATATCTGAATTTTATATAGTTTATGTTTGAGAAGCAGGGTAAAACTCCATGGAACCACAATCAAGCAACTCCTCTATCATTTGCTCTACATGGTGTTCTTCAAGAGCCATAAACTGCTGTTGTCCATTGTCTACCTGACCGTTCTCACCAACCCATTTCCGCTCCGGCCATCTCGAGCTGTTTCCCACAATCCCAGCGTTGCTAGTCCCAAATGGGGTACATTGCGCTTCATGCATCTGTTTCGTTACATTCTTTTTGGTGACTTGAAGGGCTGCCATGTGACACTTGTGTAACTTAGCTGCCAAAGTTGCTGAGAGAAGCTTTGATGACGATGACTGTGGCTCGTTGGGATTATATGCAAAATTTGTGCGCGCTTTTGGCCCGCACATGAGTCTCGCTGCCTCGTCGTAGGCTCTCGCTGCGTCCTCCGCCGTTTCGAACGTGCCTAACCATATTCTAGTCTTCCTGTAATAGACAAAAAAAAAAGTTCGGTACAATTGTGTCTTAAGCATAGAAACCAAACGTTTCGGTAGTGAGCAAAAAGGTCAAGAAAACGCTTCAAGGATGGGGGATTACAGTAAGGGATGACGGATTTCGGAGACCCACGAGCCCCAATGCCTTTGTCGCACACCACGGTATCGTTGTTGAGGTCTAGCCATGGCGTTAACGATTCTGACAATTTTTGGAATTATGTGTTTGTTAAAATGCCTGTGAGAGAAAGGAGAGAACCTTAAAAGGCCCAAAAAAACAAAGGTCTTGTAGTGTAAGAGGCGGTGTGCCTGAGGGGGCTTTTATAAGCATCATTTGCGGCCTCCAGGCTTCCACTCATCAATTCAGTCTGGGACCCATCAAGGTCTTGGCTTTTAGTCTTTGATGCTTGTAAATTGTAATGTTGTGTACTGTCAATTTTTCATTAATTTGTTTCCTCA
>JANQBM010000005.1:6008225-6020701 GCA_025594535.1 Erythroxylum domingense
ATTTATGATTAGAACTTTTTAAAAATTTAAGATTATGCACAATTTAAATTTAATTGATTTTAAATTTAGTGGAATAAGTTAACTTGCTAGAGTAATATCAATAATTGAGGTTTGAATATAGCAATAACTTTTTAATTCAAGTTTATAACGTTGGAAGAGTTTATTTAATTTCTCGTTAGTTTAGATTAAGGTGTTTTTAACGGATTAATTTATAGTGCAGGTTCAGGCTTAGACCGACTCGAGACTCAATTGTTTTAAGTAAAATAACATCATTTTGCTTAAAAGAGTTGAGTCTCGGACAGACCTGAATTGTCCTAATTAAAAAAAATAAGTTATTTTACACTTTTAATTTTAAAAAAGTTATTTTAAAAAAATTGTCATCACTATTTCTATGAATCTCGTTAGTTTTAATATGGAACAGGAAGAAATGTGGACTAATGCTTGATTTACTCTTAATCACTTGGTAACTATTATACTCCAAATCACACACCAAAACGTTTTCCACTTCTCATTCTCTATGTTTTTTTTTCTATTTTTTTTCCCTTCATTTCCTTTAGAATTTTCATATTCTTTTCCAAGCAACTCTGCCACATTACGACTGGAAGCCAAAAAAAAGTACGAGGCCAGTAGTTTAACAGCTAAACTTTTGACTTTAATAGAGCCTTAAGCAATTCTAATAGCTAATAGGTTGCTATATTCTGCTGATAGCTAACTAAGTTACTCTTGCAGAACAAACGGAGGAAAAGGTACCTTGAATTTATAAGAGTGTGTCCACATACAGACCAGACACTTCAAGTGCATCCAAATGGCTAGCATGAAGTTTGCTGCAAGTATGGTACAAAATGGGTCAAATCTCACTCGGAAACAACCAAAACCAAAACCATGCTGGTTAAAATTGACCCAAGCGCTTGAAAATCCCATAAAAAGTGGAAAGTCTCAGATAACCATCTCTCTTACACGACATTTGATTTCATCAGCAAGATCTTTTGCTACGAGCTTTAGGAACAAATGCTAAACAACCCAACATCCAAATCTTTAAAGGAAGTAAAAATATCAACTTCTATGCAAGCATTTCTACCAAAAATCAAAATCTTGGAAATAAACAGACTTCCAAAGGCACTTGTGTCCTGTCTTTGTTGAAAAGGGTAAAGTTAACGCGTGCCATACATATGACGGACGCATGAAGTCCAAGAGACAAAAAGGCTAATATTTTCTACCAGGAAAACTTCCCCTCCTTTTGTCATGCCATTATTTGTTCTTTTCTTGGTTTTTACTCAAAAGAATTGTTTATTTCACTTGAATTTAGTTAGGAACTTAGCCTGTTGCTTGGTGGGTCACAATTAAACCTTTAGGTACAACACCATGTCTACAGGAGAATCTTCATCGCTTTACTATATGATAAGCTGGACCACACTATCATTGATCCTAATAAAATCCAAGCCCCTTACGCATTGACCAGAAAATAAGCTTCGGTTACTATTTTTATAGTACAATATATACTTATGCTTTCAACTACATAAAGAATAAAAATGTTTTATCGAACAACCAAGGCTTGAAACTTTTCGAAATGGACGAAGCAATCCAGATAAATGTAGTAGGAAAGGTTGTATAAAATTGTGAGAATGTTGAGATTTTAATTAGATCAACTGTTAGAAGCTCAAAACCTTGCATGGCATTGGCACGTCATGTACTGTAATTCAACTTCTTAGAACTGTCAGGTCACAGGACTATTGCACAAAGAATTGTCAGAAAACTAGCACATCTCAAGCTATGCATGTTGCAACCCAAATATGAAGGAATACAAAAGAGCAAGAAAATAAAACAATAACCTGCATGGGCAACTCTGTTCCTAACCCCAAGTTGCTATTGACAACAACACTCAAAATGAAAATGTCACATCGAGGCCCATCTCAGATAAAACTCAAAACACTTCTCCAACTCGTCTTATAAAATGCGACCTTACTTTCTACCACTTGTGCCCACTCGTGGCTTGCTCTTAACCTCGGCTTCCTGTGTTAACAAGTGAAGACAGTTATACATAGTATTTCCTTCTTATGTTGCATTAGATATTCAGTAAAACCAAAAGATGGTACAAACTGCAACCTGTGGTAAATGCAGATAGATATAAGTTTTTGCTGTTGCCGGGTTGTGGTTTTCAGCACCTTTACTCCAGTCATAGCAAACCTAGAGAAGATCAAAAGAAGCATAACAGCAATCATCTTTATCAAACTAGTAAATTCTAGGTAAACCATGAAAGACTAGAAAAAAGACATTTCTGAATGAAGAAATAAGATCCACAAGTGTTCAACATAAAATAAGCATATTGCACTTTTTTAGGTAAAGAAGGAGAAGATGTCGGTGGAGAGGAAGCGTATATAGATGCAGGGCATCTATATCAGGAAATTGAGGCATACCGAGTAGGCAAATATTGAGCCATCATTGTTGAAAGTACTACAGGGTATTGGATGTGGGCACCGTGACATCGCCTGTGATCAGGAAAAAGTGTGATGGTCAAAAATAATGCTGTTCCGTATAAACTTTTCTTAAGGACAAGCCATAACCTATATGCATGTATTGTCCAAGGGGAATATCACACGCTTCCAGTAACATGATGTCATGACTAAAGTACATTTTTGCAGGAAAGGAACAAAACCAGCTATCAATACTTCCACGAAAAGAGGAAATATGGGTGAAACTTGCAAAAATTCAAATATATATTTATTTGATCAGAAGTAGAAGAGTTGGCCCCAAAAACAACACAGAAATCCAGAAAATTTGGATTAGCACTTATAAGACGGGTTAAGTCAAACCTTGAGTCTTTGTTTGCTATCCTTGTCCCAAAAATTAAAAGCACCATCAGAACCTGCTGTAGCAAAGGTGTGATAGACCTGCAGGAAAGAGCTACGTGCTAAGGGAATCACCAAAATCAGCAACTAGCAACAGTGATCATAGATATCTTCAATCTCTCCAATTAATTAAATTGATATATAGGATTGAGTATCCGGTTAACAGGAAAGCAAAAATGAAGCATGATTGAGGATACTGACAAGCAACCCAAACTTACTGGATGAAAATTCAAGGAGTTGACAGAGTATATCTCGTTGCCATCTCTGTGGCATTTGAAAGTGAAGTTTTTGCTTTGCTGTGCATCATCAAGATGTTGCACACCAACTCTGCCCTCTATTGAACCAACCTATCCAAAAACATACAATTTAGTTAATACAGCCAATATTTTTATATTTATTTTACCATCCATGGGATACAAAAAGGAGGAAAACAGATATTTTCGTGCCTAAACAATGATGATTCTCAACCCATGGAAAACTGATGCTACATGTGGTTTTTGTGAATGATTGTAAAGCATGTTAAACAACTAAGTTTGAGTTCAAATGATAATTAGCCACCAAGAGCTACAGAGAGATGGATGTCAATCCACGTCAGTGAATCACAGAGATCTATAGATGACAAGTGCCACAAACATTTGAAATCATACGTAGAACAGGAGAGCATACCAAGAAGCCCTGCTGGTCAGGAAAGGCTGCAACACATCTCGTTTGATACTTCAAGGGAGAAGTTATTCTCTTGAACTCGGTCTGTTACCATTTCACGACACTCAGAATCAAACAATGATTTGCAAAGGATACAGAACAAGAAAAAGGTACAACTGAAGATCACTGATTTTTAGTCTGTTAGCGCATAATGGTTCTTCATTTCCTGGGTAACTTCACATGGATCATCTCAAATCCAAAACCATAGAACTCCTAATCACCTTACCAATGTCCAATTTAAGTAGAAAGAAGAAGTCACAAGATAAATTGATGCCTCACACACATTTCCAGGCCATTTCCCAGACTAATTCAAACGTTTCTATTTTCTAGATATCCTAATTCAGAGAAATCTGTAACGGCTAACCCTTTGTTCTGAAGAACTCTGTTAGATTCTCTTCTAAAGTAAAAAGATTTTATTCAATGTACAGCCCAAGCCACAATAAGGCATGAAATAACTGCTAAAACTTATTACGCTTAAAAGATGCCATCAAAATCGAAGAATTTTCATCAGAATGGTTTTGACAATATACATCTGCCACTCAAAGATGCAAATAAAATGAATTGATATCAATGAGAAAAATTCAAGAATATATATTGAATCATTCATAGAAGCTTAGCACTTGGACTTATTCTATTCTGGTCACTAGTCCAAAATGTCTACTATAACCACAGTTGTTTCTCAGGAGATGTTTTAATCATCTTCACTTGCTCTCTCTCTCTCTCTCACACAACACACACACAAAACATAGGAAAATATTATCCAATAACACAAGAAAAGATTACCTGAGGGTTTTGCAAATTAAAGACTATAAGATTTCTGTCTGCAGTTCCAACAACCATCAATGGGTGCCGCACTGTCATTGCATAACAGCGCTCAGGAAGCTGTTGTGTGTGAACTGGATTCGACTGTCTTGTATCCCAATACCTGTACATGGCCAACAAAAAACAATCAATAAGGACCCAAGTGTAAATAGAACGCATATCAAATACAGAACATTCATTTTGACTAATCAAAGACAAAGATAAAATGAAGCAAAAAGCATAACATTGCCCACAACAAACTAAGGGTGAATTCCTATCAACAAAGTGACAATGTTACTTCAGGTACAATTCGGAGAGTCATTTAGATGCCACTCCCAGATCAATGAATGTAATATTCAAAACTTATAAAGAAAAAAGGAAATTGCTTAGCACTATAATAAGGAAAAGAATGCTACTTGAGCGTCTTATCCCAACTCCCAGAGACTAAGAGGTTCATCTCAGGAATCCAAGCAACTTCTTTGACAGCGGCATCATGCATAGCAACAGTCACAGATTGGCCTCCAGAAAGCAAAGGCCACATCTTGACTTGCTTGTCACATCCTCCAGAGAAGACGGTGGTACCATCATCCTTCCAAGTAGAGCACAAAACCTGAAAGCAAGAATCGAAGCAAAAGAGTAAGAACTGGAGTCCGGATATTGATTAAAAGGTGGCTTCGTAAATACAAAGTGATCATCACAGGTTGGTCATGAGCCATGGATGCCTTAGGCACGCTAGCTGCAGTTGCTCCACTCTTTGAGATTTCCCAACATCGCACCTATACAAATGTTTCAAAATCACATAGTCAACATTCATTAAACAAGTAGAGATAGCTCCCATTTCACTTAAATCCATCCATGGCGAAGAAAAAGAAAAGATGGCAAAGTATTAAAACAAAACTAAGGGGGAAAAGTAAAACCTGATTGTCCCAGGAAGTAGCAACTAAAAAGTTGGCTTTAGGACTGAAACTGAGACTCGACACCGAGTCACTAGGAGGTTGAAGTACCTATTGCGCGCATCCAACACGCAATCAATATTAGAATAAAATCAATTAAAGCCCTAAGAAATCAATCATTAAGCAAAGAAAAGAAGACAAATAAGAACAATGCTCATTTACCTCAATCGACTTGTTAGGGTTTTGATTAGAAGTGGCAGCTCCAAAAGCAGCCATTTTTGTAGCACTCAAATTGAAGAAAGCTAGACAAAGAGAGTTAGGAGTGTAAAGTTTCCAAGTGTTCGGCAACCGACGAGTTGGATTCTTTCTAGGCCAGCGCGGGCGGTCGCGAGCTCTAAATCAACTCGAAAAAGAACATTTGTTCCTACTTGAAAAGACTAAATTACCCTCGGTTATTACGGCATGCCCTTTTGTGCTGTGCGATCTCTTAAACGGACCTCAGTGATGGGTGACTCTGGATTTCCACTCCGTGAACGACAGACAACCGGAGTTGGTGGTTCCACCCAAACCCAACTGAAAGTCGCTTAAGCCTTAAAAGTCCTTGGGCTTGCTGACTTCTTCTTCTTCTTCTCTAATGTCATCTTCTACTCTCCTCCCGGTTTCGGGTAATTTAGTGCTTTAAGTTTCGTCACTTTGTGTTTATTGTATTGTGTATAAGGTGTTTGCTGAAATAGGTTAATGAACTTTTAAACTTCGTTTTTGTCTTTTAGCTTCAGACCAGCAAGCAACATAGTTTGTAAGAGCTTTTGATTCTATTTTGTAGTTGAAATTCGAAGAAAACATTCAAGAGCTCAACTTCCTCGGTGAGGTATTCATGTTCCTTTGTTTTCATAGCGGGGTATTAGTAGTTCAAGAAGTATTGCTTATATGCGTAGTTCCAGTGCAGTGGGTTTTGAAATGGGTACTTCAGATTTACATGCTCAATGCAAGAAAAGAAGGTTGTCTTCCAACAATGAGTTACCGTGTGAGATTTTAACAAAGTTTGGAGCTTTCTTACCTATCTTGACTGGTGAGGATTATTATATGGAACCTTGTGTGATGGATTTAATTGCCCGTGAACTGGTTGATCCTGGTTACTGTGGTCGAGTTCCTGATTTCAGTGTTGGAAGGTTTGGTTATGGGTCCATTAGTTTTTTTGGTAAGACTGATGTTAGGTGGTTGGATTTGGATAAGATTGTTAAGTTTCGTAGGCATGAAGTGGTTGTTTATGAAGATGAAAGTGCTAAGCCTCCGGTTGGACAGGGACTCAACAAGCCGGCTGAAGTGACATTGGTTCTACAGATATCATCGAACGTAAGGACAGACTGGGTAAATGATGTTGCCAAGAAATTGAGGGCGTGTATGGAGAGACAGGGAGCTGAGTTTATTTCATTCAACCCAACAAGTAGCAATTGGAAGTTCTCAGTTTCCCACTTCAGCAGATTTGGCTTGACTGATGATGATGAAGAAGACATTACGATGGATGATCTCCCAACAGTTCAAGTTCCTGTTCAGCTGAATGATGATGATGAGGTCCTTGATATGGATCAAGAAACTGACCAAGTAGAATTGGAGCCTGCTGGACCTATGCTATATCATTCTCTTCCTGCACATCTTGGTCTTGATCCTGTAAGAATGAAAGAGATGAGGATGCTAATGTTTCCTGTTGAGGAAGAAGATGAGCTTGAAGATATCAATGACTCTTCTAATCAGAAGAAATCTTACAGAAAGGAAAGCATGAAATCTCCTTTACAGAATTATAACCAGAAGATGATCCCTAGGTCTAGTCCTCCTCTTGTAAGAAAAACTCCCTTGCCTCTTCTTGAGTATAAACCCGGTAGTTTAAATTCTAGCTCTTCAAGAAATATTCTCATGGCCCAACAAAACAAGGGCTTGCCGTCAAAAATGATAAAGGCAGAAGGTTTCAAGCTGGACCTGAAGCATCAGACACCGGTAACTAGAAACCATTCTCGGAACATAGTTGATGCTGGTTTGTTTATGGGTAGGTCATTTCGAGTAGGGTGGGGACCAAATGGAGTTCTTGTTCATACTGGTTCTCCAGTTGGAAGCAGCAAGTCATTATTAACTTCAGTGATCAATGTAGAGAAAGTTGCAATTGACAAAGTAGCAAGGGATGAGAATAACAAATCCAGAAAGGAACTTATTGAGTTTGGTTTTGATTCCCCCTTAAAGCTTTTTAAGGAAATCAGTCACGAAATAAAAGAAATTGAAGTGGGTTCGTTCAGATTAAAGCTTCAAAAAGCTGTCTGCGATCGTCTCATGCTTTCAGATATATGTCGCAATTATATAGACATCATTGAGAGGCAGCTGGAGGTACCAGGGCTCTCATCCTCTTCACGTTTGGTTTTGATGCACCAGGTAATGATCTGGGAGTTGATAAAGGTTCTTTTCTCAGAAAGGGAAAATACTGGACAATTAAAATCTATTGCTGCTGATAATGAGGAAGAGATGATGCAAGATATGAAGGAAAGTTCTCCAGAAGTGGATGAGGAAGCGCTGCCTCTTATCCGAAGAGCAGAGTTCAGTTGTTGGTTGCAAGAAAGTGTTTGTCATCGAGTTCAGGAGGAGGTAAGCTCCTTGAATGAATCAAGTTATCTAGAACATACATTTTCACTCCTAACTGGACAGCAGCTAGATGCCGCCACAGAATTAGCTGCTTCTAGAGGAGATGTGAGGCTGGCTTGTTTGTTAAGTCAGGCTGGTGGGTCTGTAGTGAATCGTGCTGATGTTTCCCGGCAACTTGATATATGGAGGATAAATGGGCTAGACTTCAACTTCATTGAGAAAGAAAGAATAAGGCTTTATGAGTTGCTTGGGGGTAACCTTCATGATTCTTTGGATGGCAGTGAAATTGATTGGAAAAGGTTCTTAGGGTTATTGATGTGGTATCAACTAGCCCCTAACACACCATTGCCCATTATCTTTCGAACTTATCAACATCTTCTTGATGAGTGTAAGGCTCCAATTCCAAAACCTATCTACATTGAAGAAGGATTATTGGAAGAGACTGTAAATTTCGGTGAGAAACACTTTGATCTCTCATATTACCTTATGCTTCTTCATGCCAATGGAAGTAATGATTTTGGCTTTACAAAGACCATGTTTAGTGCCTTCTCTTCAACAAATGACCCACTAGACTACCACATGATTTGGCACCAGCGAGCAGTTTTAGAAGCTGTTGGCATTTTCTCTTCAAATGATCTTCAAGTTCTTGACATGGGTCTGGTTTCTCAGCTGTTGTCTGTTGGACAATGTCATTGGGCAATCTATGTGGTACTCCACATGCCTTATTGTGACAATTATCCTCATCTCCACACTACCCTTATTCGGGAGATTTTGATTCAATATTGTGAAACTTGGAACACAGATCAATCACAGAGAGACTTTATCAATGAACTCGGTGTTCCATCTGCATGGTTGCATGAAGCTTTGGTATGCTATTTTCTTTCTGTACCTTTTTTTAAAATTATTTTCTTTCTGTACCTTATTATGCTGACGTTGAATCAATTTTTCATTTTGTACTTGTATCTTGATCTATTGCTTTGATGTGCATGAGACACTCAAAGACTTTGCATAATTAATTGTTTGTAAGGATACCTTGCTTTAGACAACCTAGGTTAACATTTATATGGACAAACCCAAATCAGTTCGTTGAGTTGTGGTGCCTTTCCACTCCAACAAAGAAAATGTGTTTGTTCTCTTATGGAGCTTCTTAAGTTGTAGCTGATCCCTTTTGCCCGTGGTGCAGGCAATTTATTTTAGTTACCATGGAGATCTCACAAGGGCCCTTGAACACTTTCTTGGCTGTGAAAATTGGCAAAAAGCTCACTCTATTTTCATGATTTCAATTGCCCCTGTTTTATTTTTGTCAGGTAAAATTTCACAACTTATTCTTAAATTAATTGATGGATCAATTTTATTATATATTGAAAGTGCTTATGGGATTCCTAATCCCAGGTTTTGTGTCATGCCGCTAATTAAGCATGAACACACACATACACAAAAAGAAAAGGGGATGGAAATTTTTTTAAGAACACAGTTTTAAATTTCACTATTTGTTGGCCTTGGTACTCCAACTCATAGGTAGCAAACTGATACGATGGGTTATAGTCAACTCATAGATAGCAAACTGATACGATGAGTTATAGGTCTACATGATGCAGTAACATCTATTTGATGCAGCCAACCACTCGGAGATATGGAGACTTGCAACATCGATGGAGGACCACAAGTCTGAAATTGAAAATTGGGAATTGGGAGCTGCAATGTATATTTCATTCTATTTGATACGAAGTTCATTTCTGGAAGAAGACAATGCTATGAGTGAACTGGTAAAATATTTTCAAGGAAATTACATCCTTTAACACTTGTCTTATTTGTTGTATTGTTGCCAGCACTTGTTGCTAGATCAATTGAAATGCATGTGGATTTGTAATTCATACGAAAATATGCCTGCAAATTTAGTTCATGCCAGCCACTTCAATAGTTATAGTTTTTGTATGACATACTCGAATTTTTCTTGTTGATAGTATCTGAGTAAGTACTTCAAACTTAGTCTGATTGCTTAACATCCATTTTAGCTGTTTGCCCCTTTCCCCTTAATGGACTAGCTGTTGCGAAATCTTCAAAGAAGGAACTAAAACCTTAACTATGCGAACTTAAATTGCTTTCAAATCCCTTTTGTTGGTTTTTTTTTTTTAAACCTTAGTTTTGCCCGCTAGTTGGAATGCATTTTAGTATCATAGAAGATAAGGCTCATTACTTGTTTGGTATATTTGAAGTAAACTCTCAGATAATGTATGGTTTTGACAATATTATCTACATTTACCATCTTTGGTCATGATATTATTTCAATTTGTTTTTCTCGACTCTTGTTCTTTTATGTGTTAAATGCATTATTATTTGATTATCTCTCACTCTTCCTCTCACTCTTATTCTCTACTTTGAATTGATAATTTTGCAGGAATCTTTAGAGAGCAAAGAATCTGCCTGCAGAGACTTTCTTCGTCATCTTAATGAATCTTTAGCTGTTTTGGGTAACCAATTGCCCACTGATGCAAGGTATTATAAATTTTTTTCACGACATGATCATTACTTTTTTTCTAGGAGGCAATTCACCATCAGGTTTGTTGACAAAATCATTTTTGTTGCCTTACGAAATGGAGAAAAAAATGGCTGCCAAGTGGAACTCAAGCTAAAAACTAGTCATAGGAAGGCTCTATGTTCTAGCCATTTACAATTCTAGTTGTCAATGTTGCAGGGTAGCATATTCGATGATGGCAGAGGAGATGTGTGAATTGCTTCTATCCAATATCAGTGAGGGCTCATCACGTGATGGTCAGTTAAGCTGTTTTGACACTGTTTTTATTGCACCAGTTCCAGAAGACCGCCACTCAAGCCACTTGCAGGATGCAGTGTCTCTCTTTACGTGCTATCTCTCAGAGATGGCTGCTCCGTCTTGACACCCTGGATACATTCTTTGGCAGGATTACAGAAAATCCTTTTCCAGCAGGTAAAATTTTTATAACAATTACATGGATACCATCAAAGCATCTATCAATCTCCCCCAAAATGGTGAAGACCACAGATATTTCGACTGTCACTGTCATTTTACGAATCAGAATTCTTTTACAAGCCAGTTCATATTCTTTAAATTCCAGCCATTGATCTTTATTCACCAGAAGCATGTGTTGCAGGTGTGCAGTATATGTTCCAAATTGAAGCAAGTTGTGCATTAAGCTGACAGCTATTACCTGGCTCAAACCTTCATGGCCCTTCTTGGTAGAGCACCTTCCTCTGGTTGCTGTAAAGCTGAAAAGATATTTGAAATCCGGCAGGCCTATCGTTTTAATGATTTATATGTATTGTTGAGTTGTTACTTTCTGTCTTCCCATTCTTCCTTGGTTGAAAAGTAGAAAGCAAACGGGAAAATACAATCAAAACTGTACCTTTCCTTTTTCTCCTGATTTCAAGTCAGGAAAAGAAATATAAGTTTTTCTGGATTATTTCTTATTAAGTGAAAGGTGTTCTTATTTTTGCTAAAATTCAAATCCGTGAGGGGAAAAAGGCAAAATGCATGATAAGGACCAAAGAAAAAGATAAGTAGAGCACATGAAAGGGGTAAAGAGTAACCTTTTTTAGGTTCTTGCAACATCTATTTTTAGGTACATGTTAAATAAATTGTGGAATCTAATGGTAAGAAGAAGCAAGGCCCTGTCTTACTCGTAAAAAGATGAATTAAAGGCTGCCAAAGCATGTGCGTAAAAAGACGCAGCAAGTGAAATGGTGAGAAGTGAAAGAGGTAATATTTAAGGATTACTGTACTAGGACAAGTCGTACATAAGCACACGTGAAAAGTAAATCCAGTGGCAGCCGCCACTGGATTCTGCTACTCTGCCACACGTAACCTACACCAAAACCAAACCCACCAATCACAAAAATTAAAACTAAACAGGGTTTAATATCTAACAACGAGCAAAAGTGAAAAGTGGTTCTTTTAGAATGAAATTAAAATTTTGATGTTTCTTAATGTATTTATATTTCAACCGACACTAATTTCTAAATGATAGTAACAAATAACAGGGGAAATTTGATAAAAGGGGGAAAAAAAAAGGTTAGGGAAAACGAAACTCCATAGCTGAGCTGATAATTATGTGGGTATATATCACTTGGACTGAATCAACAAAGCATTTCTAGAGAGCAACGAGGAAGCTTCCTTTTTCTGGCTCTCTAGCTCGAGGTCTCTTTTATTCTCCCTGTCTTTCTCTCTGTTTCTCTCAAGTGCTCTGTTTCTGTCTAAAGTTTGTGTCTTTGTTTGGTTTCTGCGTGTTTTTTGGTTTTCTGGGATGGTGTTGTTGAAGATGCGTCAGTCTGCAACCAGGAAAACGGGTCAAGCCAATTCCACTGCTCCGATTACTTATTCTGCTTCCGATCTTTTTCGCTCTGGTAGTTTCCTTTTTGCCTTATTCAACTTTTGCTGAGATCAAGAAATCCACATTAGATTTATTTCTGATTGATGTAATTTTGTTTCTTTTCCTGTTTTTGTTTTTGTGTTGGATTCAAAATCTGTACTTTTAACCGATTTGATACTGTCACTGATCGTAATTGCTTTAAGTTGCTTCCGCATAGCCTCTTTCATGCTTCTTTAGTGGTCAGAACTAGAGTCTTTTCGTCT
>JANQBM010000005.1:6038413-6055691 GCA_025594535.1 Erythroxylum domingense
ATGCCATAATAAAACAGCAACTTCATGCATGCAAATCACGTAAAACACATGCATCATAATAAGCGGAAGCATAAAAAACGATACCTCCAGCCATTACCTTTCACCGAAGATTTGCAGAATTTGGAGAAGATTTTGGAGCTTCTATCTTCTGCCTAAGCTCAATCGATGGTGTCTGAGGTGAATTTTTATCATTTAAACCCACTGCATTCCACCCCATGCTCTGGCCATCACAGAGATAACATCATAAATGTCGAGAATGATGGGCGACAAAGAGAGTGGTAGCTGATGGGTAGACCACATTTGGGTGGACCACATACAGGTTATCCTACAAAAATAATTCGATGCATGTTAATAGAATTTGTGCTTAATACACGTACGTTAGAGATGGAAAGACATGGAGAAAGAACAGACATGACCGCGTCCTAGCTATCAGAGATTCCACGATGCGTTAGTGATAATGTCAAATCATCGTAATCAGAATCTAAACCCAATCGATGGTGTTCAACGAAGGAAATGAAATTCACATTCATTAACAATACATAAAAAGTATCATACCATCCGGAATAAATTCTTTGCTTCTTATGCCAACTTTCCAGGAAAACAAAGAGTAATGTACAGGATTGGGGTATAGCCAAGAAACAGATAATGAACAAATCAAACTCCCTCTCTATTCAGTACCAAATTCCTTCTCCATTGATGGGTAGTTTGCACTGTGGCACTTAGTGGGTCTCTCTGCCTCTGGTCTGCTTTTATTTCGGTTATGTCTTACTAAATCTTCCAAGCCACAAGTATCCTTTCTAGTCATGCTCATTCTTCATCAAGTTGGCACTGAATACTGCAAATAATGGTCATATCGTATCATGCTCTTTCAGAAGATTTGAAAATCTCATTTTTTGTCCTTCTTTTGAAAAGTTTTAAGTAAACGAGAGACCTCAAAGTCTTTTTTTTAAACAAGGAACAATAATTAGGGATGATAATAAGTTGGGCTAATTAGGGCCCAAGTCTCAACCTGAGTCTCTTCTAACTGTTTATTTTTTAAAAAAATTCAAAACGACGTTATTTTTTAATTACCTGTCGAGTCTCGTATCTACTCAGACTCAAGCACATAGTCAAGCCAGGCTCAAGCTTAATTGCCAATGCTATCCATAATTAATATGCATGTGATATTAATGATTAAAAAAATAAATTAATTTGATTAGTTTAGCTGTAAAAGCTTTGAATTAGACAATTTTATAGATATAATAATATTTATTATAAAAATTACCTAATTAGTTAATTAATTAATTTTTGTAAACTAACTTATTTTATAAATAAACATACATTAACTATTTTTTATTTAATAAATGTTTTATGAGTAATTTATGAGTAATAATATTATCTTTTTTAATTATATTTTAAAATTTTTAATTTTATCCGATCTTTATTTCATATACAAATTTTATAATAATTTAATAGAAGTGCTTCAACCTTTTGAAACATTGCATAATACAACTTTTAGTGAGATTAAAAAAAAGTCAATATTAAAGGAATACAAACTTGTTTTTCCAACTATTGAGTATTTATTATATATTGTTTAATAATTAGCAGACGGTGAATCCTGGCTAACAGTAATTTTCAGTCCACGTGTCGAGAGTTCATAATTTTCCATAACCCATTTTAACGAAACTCTAAATTAGAGGGAGCGCTAAAAGTTATTTATTTACTGGTTAACATTTGAATTCAAACCCCACTCGTTCCCTCTCTCACCGATCTCTCCGTTCTAACAAATGGAAACCCCATCTCTGACTCTGGTGATTGTTCAGGGCCCTCGGGAAGGGGAGACCTTCGAATTCCGACCTGGATCCACTGTACGAATTGGCCGCATCGTCCGCGGCAACAACCTCACCATCAAAGACGACGGCATCTCGTCCAAACACCTCACTATTGGATCCGACTCTGGTAGATGGACCCTCCAAGACCTCGACTCCTCCAATGGCACCTCTCTCAACTCCATCTCCCTCCCTCCCTTGAAGCCCTTCGATCTCGGCGACGGAGACATCATCAAGCTCGGCGAGTCCACCTCCATCCTCGTCAAGATCGCTGCCGCCTCCCAACTAAGACGCAACCCTAGGAGACGAGTTAACGAACAGACTAAAACCCTAGAAACTGTGAAGAAGAGTGAAATGGTTGAGGGCCTTTTGGAGGTAAGTGCTGCTCCCAATCCGAGAAGAGGAAGGCCCAGGAGGGCTAGGGTTTTGACTGAGATTCCAGAGACCGAAGGAGAAGCGGCCCATCCTTCGAATAGTGAGCGAGTCGCTGGAAATAGAGCTTTAAAGAGCGAGGATTGTGGTATTCTTGAGAATTTGTGTACGGACGTTGTAGAATTGGGGATTGAACAGAAGAAGACGCGAGGGGGTGGCAGGAGGAGAAAGAATGCACAAGATAATATTGTGAAAGAAGAGAGCACGCATGAAATTGATGTGGGATTGAATTCCCGAGAAGAGGCTATTCGAGGGAACTCTATTGCAGTTTTTGATAGTGGAAACCAGGAGGTGGATATTGAGGTTATTCATGTACAGGTGGAAGCAGAGAAAGTGAGTTTAGAGGACAATTGTGGTCACACATTGAATGAGGCTGCCGATGTTAAACAATGCGAGGACTTGCACAAGGGGCAGGAAATTCCAAATTTGGAGAAAATGAGCTTGGGGGAATGGTTTGATTTCATTGAAGTCCATTTACCAAAGCAGATAGTTGATGCCACTGAAGAGATCATAGAGGGAATGAGGGTGAAAGCCCAGCGAGTTGGAGAGTATATTGTACAGCAGAAGAAGTATAAAACAGTAGGGACTGTTGGCTAGAGAATGAACAAGAAAAGAAACATATCCAAGTTTCTAATTGCCGTCAGTTCAGACATTTAGTTGGTGCAGTAGCTGAATTCCAAATCTTTGACACCACCTGAACATGTCTGGTCAGATTTGGTTTAAAGTTGGCAGAAAAGGTGTAATTATCCGGCCGGTATGCATTTAAGTTTGCTGAGATAGAATCAGTAATGTGGTCTTTTATATCCTCTGCATGTCCTCATGTTGATCTTCCAGAATGGTATATTTACTTATCAATCTGATGATTTTTCCAAATGTTGGGAATGTAAGGCAAATCCAATCCGTGCCCTTCTTTCATACGTTAAATTAACAGGTATCATCTTTATTCTTAAGTGAGTATTTCTAATCAAAGCTTATGTTTCTTTGGCTTGTCTGTGAACTGGGGTAAACTTTTATTGCTTATTTTGAATATATTTCAACTACAGTTGTTACTACCTCTGTTGTTCAACTAATTCTTAAGAGATATAGTGCAATCAATTCATTGAATATGTGGTGGTATATCAACAGTTGCAATCAGGGATGCTAATTCGTATCTGCACTGATAATTTTCTTGTCCATTAGTATTCTAGATCTAGTGCTTGGATGCGCTTTCTGCACATTTATCTTTATAAGACGAAGATGCTTCCTCAGAAGCAGCTTGTTCTTGGTGCTAAATAGCAGAGGGAAAAACAAGCTTAAATGCTACACAGATTGTTTATTCAATGTACCAGGAAGTAAGTTGCTTAATTTAAATGGAACGACAATGTATGATTGAAGGTGGTCATAGTATTGATTTTTTGACATCTTAATCTCAATGAGTTCACCCCCATTTTCGTTGTTTTTTAGATTGAATAGTCATTTTACACTGTTCAAATCAATAGTGTGGGAAGGTGTCCTTTCTTTCTGTTATGCTTTAGCTCTACTTTTAAAAGAGCAGTCGATTATACAATCAAGGAGAATCAATTCTGGGTTGATTTAGCCCATTGGTTAAATAGTCGACTTTAAGATCAATTCCAGTTATGAGTGGTGTTATGATTATGGAAGGTTATGAAATTGCTTGTTCAGCTGGTGGTGTTCTGCGTGGCCATTGTGAGATTTGAGATTGGGAGGAATAATTGCCTCTCTCGACTTTCATTAAAGAATAAGTAACTTATTTATAGTGTACAATAAGAGAGATTAATTACAAGTGAAAGACTAAGAGGTTAAGTACAAGTGAAAGACTAAGTATATGATCCACATATTACGGGATATGAATATATCTAACAATCCACACATTACGGGATATTAATATATCTAACAGCCATGGTCTTCATCTAATTGTTTGTGGGTATTTATTAATATATCTAATAGCCATGGTCTTCATCTAATTGTTTGTGGGTATTCTTACCCTTAATGAGCTTTCGTGTTTCTATTTTAAGTCCCAATTTTTGGGAATTGATATTGAGTTTGTAGGTTTGCTGTTGTGTCGTTAAGATTTCGCTGCTTTGCATCTGGGAGCCAAATAGTCTCTGTTGCCCTTCAAGATTTAACAGCGCAATAATAGTGAGATAAATTTTGTTCTATTTGGAAGGGAACATGTTACCCTAAGTAAGTTTCAATCTCAATTTCATAGAGCGTACATCCATTAAAGTTTGTTTTTATACCAACTGCTAGACAGAAGTAAACTGACAACGCATATGTTTATTTCTTTTTTGTCCATTCTGTAAACCTCCGTGACTTTGAGGATAAGGTTTTTTAAAGGAGAAAAAATTGTTACGTATAAAAATAATATAGTCATTATATAGCTGACTGCCATGGGTGGATAGCAGTATATCAATACTTGTAATTGTTTTGTTTGGGAAGGAATATGGATTAGTTAACGTGTGTGTGTCTCTCTCTAAAACTCTCTGCTCTTCTCTTGTCTTTCTGGACTCTTCTCTTTCTCTCTCTCCTTCTCTCCTCTCGTCTCCTTTGTTCTTCATTTTTCTTATCAACACTTTAGGAGCTCTTGCCTACTTCAAGTTGTGATCCAATAAAATTTACACTTCTGAAATTTTAAAACTATCAAATATCATAAAATCTTTTGTTTGTTATGGGCAGTGAAAAATAAAAGGAAAATTTTCTAGTTTTATAATTTCTAATAGTCTTTTTTATTTTTTTTCCTTTTATTAGATTTTGTTTCTTCTACGTTTATTTAGAGAACTTGGAATCAATTTAAATTTAAAAAGACTTAAGGGCTGAAATGAAAAATAAGAAAGAGGAAATAATCAAGTAATAGTAACGAATCAGAGAGCCAAGGCCACCAAAAAGGGAGGAAGCGCAAAAGCTAGCTGAAAAAAGGAACGTACGCGGGAGACAATAAGGAAAAGGACATCTAACGTAAGATGGAATACAAAAAGCTCACTTTAAGGCTCTTTTTTATTGGAAATTTTGAGTTTGAGTCGTGTGACAGGAGGATTCCGATGATTATTTAGTTCTTTCATAAAGTTTTTTGATCAGATTAATTATAGACGCCTCGTTTTTTATAATAATGTAAGAGTTGAAGCTATTAGAGAATTCGAGAGTTGCTGGGAATCTGATACTGAGCAGGGCCAACAATCAATCAGCAGTTGACTAATAAAGTATGTGATAATTCCTTGTGCTCAAAAATATATAGACTACGTAGAAATATGAGATATCTTAGAGTTTCAGATTTACATTCTCTACAATTTTTAAAATAGGGTTTTAAGAGTTTAAGATTGGTCTGACTAAACTGAAATATGTAAGGTAATAGAAAAAAAAAAACTCAGGTTTTTCTGAAAACTCGGACTTGTAAACGAATTCAGTTTCTTTCTCTCACTCGAGAAAGCAACCTCTTTCTTCCCTTCTATCACGAGCATCCTATATATGTAAACATCAAGAAGTCCTTTCTTCTCGTCAGAAAAAGTCTTCCTGATGACATTGCGAAAAAGCTTATTCTACTATTTCTATATTATCCTCACAATTATAAATATCTCTCCACTTCCTTATTATTTTGATACTTACGTTTCCTATTAGCCAGGTTCAATTGTTAAAATTTTAAATTAGTTAATTTTTTTAATTCAGTTTTTAATTTTTTTAATTTTATTTAATTTATTATTTTAAATATAAAAATTAATAAATTTATTAATTAATCGATATATTTTTATAAATTCATAAATTAAAATAAGTAAATTACTTTTATTTAATAATCTTTTTCAATTAAATTTAAAATATTTTATTGAATAAGTAAAAATTTTTTAATTATATTTCAAATTATTTAATTTTAATAAATTTTATGATGATTTAATCTCAATTAAATTTTTAAAATTTTACATTTTAAATTTAATTGATTTAATTTTTTTATTTATTAATTTGCAATAAATTTTGGAGCAGCAATGGAGCAAAAATCTAGGAATAAGCTAATGGTAGCCCTGTTTGTCCTTGCTTTACGTTGTGTTTGGTTTCTGTCCTCGTAACTGGAAACAGTGGACAAAACATGAAAATCCTGTCTTCAACGCATGTTTGGTTACTGTTCCCGTAATTTTGTCCTCCGTCCCCAGTGGACAGGGACAAGCGTTTTTGTCCCTCCAAAAATCGAAGGATAGAAACGCTTGTCCCTGTCTCCAAAACACAAAGACACGAAAGCCCTCCTACGTCCAACTCTCTTCTTCGACAATGTGAATCTCCAACATTTCGCCCCCTTCTCCCTCACGAAATCAGTCCTCTCTGTCGACCCACAACTCTCCTAGTTTCTGTCTCATACTGCGACTTTTTCTCACAGAGAGCTTGAAAGCATTAAGCGTATGTGACGTAGCTACTGATTTTTTTGATTTACTTCTTAGTAATTGGATGAATCCAAGCCAACGCGAACTAAGTTTTGGATCTTTGTGTGTATCAATGTCTGATGTTGGCTCCTTGGACGACCAATTTCCAGAATCCTCGCTTCTAAAGTAATCTTCAAGCACTCCAACCAAGGAGCTTACTTCCGTCTACTCCTCATCATCAATCCAATCAATCCCGATTTGTCTTTGGCGCTGCATTGTTGAAGATGTTGGAAGAAAGAGTGGAATTGATAGGCAAGAAGGAAACTTTTGTGGATAACAGAGAAATTTAGTATGTTATCCCAAATTTTGAAAGTTCAGTATATTCTTTCTCTCTCCAACAAATGAGAATAGTGGTCGAAACTCCATTCATTCAAAACGACGAGCTTTGGATTATTATTATTATTATTATTATTCTTATTATTGAACCTTAAATTTTATTGTTATTATTATTATTCTTATTATTATTATTATTATTATTCATCTTATATTATTCGATATTTCATAATAATTTCTAATTGTTATTATTTGTTAACTTTTTTTAACTGTTACAAATAGTTCGTAATAAAATTGTCAATTAATTACATATTTCTAATCATATTAAGGATCAGGGGCATTTTTGTCATTGTCACCATTTTTTCGTTCTGTTTACTGCAACCAAATATATTCTGTCCTCGAGACGGAAACAGAAATTTCTGTTCTGTCCACCATAACTAAACACCTCACTGTCTCTAGTTTTGTTTCATCTTATTCTGTTCCGTTCCATCTATAGATACTGGAGACAGGAACCAAACGTAAGGTTAGATTCCATAAGAACACATTCTCACATGAATACTTTTCTTTAAAATTTGTTGGAAAAGCAACTCCCCACTTTTCAACTGTAGAAATAATCAGAAGAACCTGTCATCATAACGAGAAAAGGGCATCTACTTCAAATAAATCTCCTGTACTCTTAATATATGGATTAACATTTGTCCAAGTGTCGTGGAGGCAAGAACAGTTAGGCGGCGGTAACTGTCTTCCAAGCTCGTATATAGACATGGTTGATAAATATCTGAGAAAAGACATGGTACTAGTTTGGGTTGTCTTTGTTCCGTTTCTTGTACAACAATGTACCTGGACGCATTTTCAGCCATTAAGTATCTGTTACAGATTTAATGTCCGCTGGTCTAATTGAGTAGGAATCTCTGGTTATTCCGTTTTACCCAACATTCCAAATTTGCACAAAAGGAGGAAAAAATTATCTGTCTCGGTGACCAAATTTAACGGTGGGTAGGGGAGGCCCTTTGGCTTTTTGTCTTTGAAGTCAACTGCAGAAAGAGTTTTAATATTAGCGGTGAATAACAAGGCACTTAAGATTGTTTGTTGCACTCTTTCTAATGTAAAACCCTGGGAATCTGAGTGTGTGAAGTCATGATTGAACGTGGCCATGAAGAGATCAAGATGGAGTCTACCCGACGAAAACCAACCAGGGATGGTTGGAGTTCTGCTATTTTCATCATCTGTAAGTCTAAATTTCATAGCAAGTTCTCTTCTTTTGTACGAAGGAGAACAATAATAGACATGTTTATTGATCTTTACTTTCCTGTAGTTGTTGAGTTTGCAGAGAGATTTGCCTTCTATGGATTGCTTGGCAACCTCATAATATACTTGACAACTGTTCTCGGAGAGACCACGGCTACGGCAGCCAAGAACGTGAATACATGGGTTGGCATATCAGCAATCTTGCCGTTGATCGGAGCATTCATATCCGACTCCTACTTTGGACGTTACAAAACCATTGCGGGTTCATGCGTCATATATTTAATGGTAAGTTCACTCTCTATGAAGAATATTTTTGTTTACCCCACATACTGTTTTATTGTTGTTAGCGATTCAAGGTTTATTTTCGCCTGGGGTTTGCTAAAAATTGGATTCAAAGTTTTATTTTTTTTCCTTTTCTAGTTTTCCATTTTCTTTATTGTCAAAAAATTTTCAAAGGCACAGGAACTTTGTGGGATTTGATCTACTCCCTCCTTCCTTCCCTTAAAGTATTGAACTTTCATGATTTGGAAGCTATCTCTGTTAATGGAGGTTAGCCTCAAATGAATTATTTTCCCATAACCTTTTCACTATCTCTGACTGTTCCTGAATTTATCTTACAGGGAATGGTTTTGTTAACTTTATCAGTATCAGTAATTCCTTTGAGTCATCGAGAAGTGTTATTCTTCGTAGCGCTTTACACCTTATCTGTGGGTGGAGGAGGGTTTAGGCCCTGTGTGCAACCATTTGCAGCCGACCAATTTGATGAAAACAAGCCTGAAGAATTGGATGCTAAGAACTCTTTCTTCAACTGGTGGTATGTGGCCATAATGGGTGGCATGTTCTTTTCAACTATAGTGGTCATCACTTTGCAGGTAAATTTTCAACACTTATCATGATGCCAGATTAGTAAATGCAATATGTTTAAAAGAGATTAACCTTTAGGGAAGATTATAATTCGAAGAACTAGGAACATCGATGGATTGGAATGGAGAAAAGCTGAAAGATCTAGCATGAAAAGTCTTGCTTTACAATTATTTTTTTTCTATAAGTTGGCCAATGGGAATGTAGTACTTGTAATGTCAAGATGGGAAGGTGTATTGACTCTTCGAGTGCGACAACTGGGACCAATCTCTTTTTTCTGCTTTTGCGTGCTTGATTTTGACAATTCAAGAATGCGCCAAAATAGAACGGGGACTTAAATGGTGTTTGCACTTCTAACTTTGCTAATTTTCGCTGGTTTTCTTTTCTTTCTTGGCTTTTGTCAGCTGAGCTGTTTTATTTTCTGGTGAGGAAAACAAATTTGGTATGGATTGTTCAGAAAATTTATAAGCAAACAACTGGCCTAATACATAAGAATTCAAGACCTGAGGATGTCAAAATTGAGCTTGGGGTTCAATATATCCTCATTCTATCAATTAAGCGTGCCTTCAGATATGCATTTTAAGTTAGTAGGGTGCACCGGAGATGGAATGGTTACTTTATGATAACCGCTTAGAATGCTTGCCAACCTGCTTAACATTTTCTCGGTTAGAGAAGTCTCTTCTTGTTTAGTCTTTATAGGCAGTTTGAGTTGGGTTGGAATTGTTGAACTTTTTCAGGGGCTCTTATGCCTTAATCTGATATTTGTTTTGAACTAGTATGTTACCATATAGAACTCCGGTGTGAGTATTTCTGAGCTAAGTGAGAATCAGTACTAGATAGTAAGTGTAGCAATTTTAAGAAAATTTTTTGCAATATACTCCCTTTATCCTCGTTGATGGAAGAATTCCTTTCTTTAATGAATAGAAACTTTGCAAGAATTGCTTTCTGATGTTCCAGAAAAAATCCTACAACACATGAATATAATTGCGCAGGAGGATGCATATAGACGAGTAGTTAATGAGGATGATCTTGTAATGAACATGGCCTTAATTCAGTTGTTGACAATGATTATCTTCCATTGTCAGGTTTTTTATTTTAATTCTCATCACTTTATGAATAGGATAATGTTGGATGGGCAGCAGGATTTGGAGTATTGGCAGCAACAATGGCTTTTGCACTGATACTTTTTTTATTGGGAACTAAGAGATACAAGATACACAGAGCAGAAGGGAGCCCCTTTGTCATGGTTGCTCAAGTGCTTGTTGCAGCTGTCAGGAAGTGGCGCACTAGCACTGATGATAGCCTTGTTAACCGGAATTTATACTATGAAGAGATCGTTGGGAGTTCTGATGAGGATAAACAGCCTGTATCACAAACTAAAATATTCAGGTACCCTCAAATCAATGTGTATTTGGCTCAAGAAAGTAGACTTGCCTTCAGTTTTTGGATGGTTGTATTGGAAAGACAATGGTTACATGCGATTAAACAATAATCAATAACCGGTTAGCACAAATTAAAAGCAGTCATGATTCACAGAATTTGGTGTTGAACTGGGTGTGTATAGCCTGCTATGTCCATCTTTAAACTATACCTTCTGATTTTTCAATGCAAATTAACTGTTAATTTTTGGAAAATATTTTCATACCTTTTCCGATAATAATAATAATAAAAAAAATAGAGTTTGTGCAATCTGTCAAAATTGGCATCATCTGTTTACATCATGACCATTGACCAGCCTCTCCTGTTTAGTAGATAGTTTGAAATTTGGTTTTAGCATGTTGAATGTCTAATACTTTTTCTTTTACTTTGTTTCAGTAATTGTTAGGTTTCCAATTCAATGAGGAATAGTTATGGTGCTCTTGATTGCAGCATTTATCTAATATTTAGGCCGAAGTCCATGTCATAGATTCTAAGGTTCCAATTTAGTCTTAATCTCATCAAAAGCTCAAAAACTTCTGCAGATTTTTGAACAAGGCAATGATAATCGACAAGGTTGATGCCTCCAGAAGTACCAGAAATCCTTGGCGGCTGTGCTCTCCGTACCAAGTAGAAGAAGTGAAACTTGTCCTTCGCCTCATTCCCATATGGCTAACTGGATTAATATTCACCAATGTGAATGCTATGTTCTCAACTTTTTTCATCAAGCAAGGAGGCACTATGATTAGATCAATTGGCCCTCTTCACAATTTTCCTCCGTCTGGACTTCAATGTCTTGTAGCCTCGCTAATAATAATATTCATCCCAATTTATGACCGAGCTTTTGTTCCTGCAGTCAGAAAGTTAACTGGACACCCCACTGGAATATCTATCTTGCAAAGAATAGGCACTGGATTGTTTCTTTCTGTGCTTGAGATGTCGGTGGCTGCATTAGTAGAGACCAAAAGAGTGAATACTGCAAAAGAGTATGGTCTATTGGACATGCCAAAAGTGACGATACCAATCAGTGTGTGGTGGCTATTACCACAATACATCTTAGGTGCACTGGCAGATGTGTTTACCCTTGTTGGATTGCCACAGATTTTCTACGACGAAATGCCACTTTCATTGAGAAGCTTAGGAGGTGCATGCTATTTAAGTGTAATAGGAGTTGGCAGCTTCCTTAACACTGCTATTATATCCATTGTGCAGGCAATTAGCTCAAGATATGGAGACACTTGGCTTGGCAGCAATCTTAATCGTGCACATCTTAATTACTTTTACTGGGTGAACGCTGTTTTGTGTGCTGTAAACTTGTGCGTTTTTATATGGATTGCTAGGAGTTTCAGGTATAGGAAGGTTGATCAGAAACCTGAAACAAGCAGTGGAAGCTGAATTGTAATTCATTGGAATATTTTAGATAGCTACACCGTCTTAAATCAAAAGAAAATTCATTTATGATGAGTAAAGCTAAGTTGTGATCTGCTAACGGGCTAGTCTGGATGTACCCTCCAACTTGTTGGCTTGCTATATATGGTATTCTCTGCTGAAACTTTTTCACAGGAATATGGAATTTGTTTGTGATTGAGACAAAAGTCTCAATGATAATCCTTGTTTCCGCTCTCAAGTGAAGTGATCCAAGTATGGCGCTGCTTAAAACATACATAAGAAGCTCGTCTGATGGGTGGCCATGAGTATTCCAGGGAAGCTATTTGTGAGAAATATGAAATAGGATCATCTGCTGGCAGGAATATTTGAAGTACCTGCGTGGTCTTACAGTAGATTTAGCTCTTTAACTTTGTATTGATACTATTGCTCGAATCAACCTCTTGGTTGGAATCAAAAACATGAACTGAATTTATTTTAAGAAACAAACACAATCTAGAGTAATGTTTAACAAAATATTGACGCAAGTATGTATGTTAACATATAATTTGGCAGAGAAAATCAAGCCAAATGTAAACAAGCAAGGTTGAACCAAAATAAAGGCAAAACAAGCAATGTGATCTTAATCACCGGAGAATTTGACATGGATGACTCAAAACTTGAAACAAGTCCAGTCCCTTCAGGTCACACATGCTATGAGTTCCTGACCTTGAACCGAATCAAAACATTCTCCAATATGAAATAATAGAGATTGGTGATGGTCTCCTAAAAGAACCAAAGCGATGCTCGTCGCCAGCGCTGGTTTATGTATAACACACCAGCTATTGCTAGAAAGATCATGAAGTAAGAAACAAGAAAGCTGACTTTAAACACATTCATGTCTGGAAAGCCATTCTCCTTTTTTGACGGATGTCTTTGGCAATGACAGTGGCGGTGCTGCTGTGCTGCATCTCTTTGGCAATGGCATCCCACAAAGGAAAGCATTTCCTTCATAGCAGCTTTCATTAAATGTGGCAAATTGTGCCACGCAATCAGGTATTGTAAAGCCCATTTATATAATAAAAGGAGCCCAGTCTATAGTATAAACATGTATAAATAGCTAGAAACTGAAAATTGGATTAGCTCGTACGAAACCACCATCTGCTTTACTTTTCTCTCAACTTTGCAGCTGGTAACTGTGTCTAAAAGTACACTCTTTCATCTACATGTACCTCTATACTCATAAGTTCCTCCTTTCGTTTGTTTTGAAGAAAAATTTGAGGGAGTTATGGAGATTGACAACTTTAAAGTACCTTACACTTTGGGTAAATTCTAGTAGCCATATTATGTCAATTTTTTTGTGATTTTGATCATTTTACACTAGATTGTAGTTGGTTTGATATTGTGGTTGATTGAGACAATAATTGGAGTTGCATGAAGAGGTAAAAATAAAGAAAACAAGGCTGAAAAATGACAAAAGAAGAGGAGATGGGAGAACTGTAGAGGGTGAAGAGGACGACTTTATTTTGAAAATTTAAGTTCCATGTAGGGGCAAAATAGGGAATGCAAAAAAGTGAAGAGTAAATATAGAATTAAGTTGAAAAGAAGAGCATTTTTTTTAAATTGAAGTTATAAATATATTTAACTTAGCAAAAATAAAAGTTATGTACAGTCCTGTGATAGGGTAAACCAAGATAATTAATCACAACCACAAGTGTACTACTCCACAACCGAAAATACCACCGCCATCTAAAAGAACCAATTCATTCTACTTCTAGGACTCAATTCATCTTGCTTCCCTTGCGCAATAATAAGCTCCCTGATCAATTGGACTATTGTCGTCGTAAGCTCATACTTTGGATGTTCCGTTCCTCGATAAAGGCGGCTGTTTCGCTCCCTCCAAATATAATAAATTGCCATCGTGAAAGATGTCTTGATCAATATAGAATTACACTGTCCTTTAGCTGAAAAAAGAAGTATATCATGTAACACTTCAGCCCACTCATAAGAAAATCTGGGGACACCAAGCATATGCAATAATCTGCTCCACATCGCTTTAGTATAGGTACACTCAAAGAACAAATTGTTCCAGGTTTCGTTGACAAGTTTGCATAAAACACACAAACGGTCAAAGGTTCCAAATCATCGATCTTTGGTACATAGTTTATTTTTAATAGTAAGTCATAGAAAAAAAGCAGCTTTAGGACACAGCACTTGCCTCCAAACCAAGTCAGCCCATGGGACAATAGCAGGGAATTGCCTCCCTATTTTATGAGCAGATTTATTTGTGAACTGCCCACTAGAATGAGTCATCCATTCATAAGTATCAGATTGAGAAGTCAGCAGGAGCCCATTAACATGCACATCAATCAAAGAACCAAACCTGCAATGGTTTAACCTCTCCCTCTCTTGAATAACCCATGCCAACTTAGTATCCTTAAGAAGCCTAGAACGAAGGAGGAGGGTAAAATGAGACTTTTAATTAGTTAAGGGTGTTTTAATAATTATAGGGGTTAGGTTAGTAAAGATATTATTTTATAATTGAGAATAAATTAGAAAAGAGAATAATGTTGAAATATTAGTGTAACTAAGTTAGAATTTTTTCGTAAATTAGTCTAATAGAATTTTGTAAATTTCATGTCAGAAAGTCCAATTAAAGAGTTGTTGAGATTATGAATTAGTTGAAGCTGAAATCGAGGTAAGGATAACCTTGAACTTTACTTTTAAAATTAAGTACCGTTTTGTTATTAATAAATTGTGTTTTGAATTATTTATTAATTAAATTAATGATTAATAATTACATACATGAATTATATTTACTTTAATTATCAAATAATTAATGTAGTATAAGGTGTTTCATTATTATATTTTGTTATGTTTTCTGAGGTGTATTGTTTTTAAGTTGATGAGAGATGTGTTAATTAAATAGAGGCTGGTAGATAACAAGTTGTGAATAATTGGTGAAAACTGAGAATCAGTGGTTTGCCTAAGATAGGCTACATTCGATGATTTTAGATAGATAAGTTGAGTTAATATGAGTGAGTGGTGGCTAGGTATTTCTTCGTGAAGCAAATACTGGGATATCCCAAGTTTTGGGGATGTCCTGTGCAGATGATTAGGTACTAGAGTGACATTAGGATATCCTAAGTCTTGAAGATATTCTGTGTTGATGGTTAGGTACTGGAGTAGTATCAGAGTACTAAGAGATTGAAAAATTGAGGTACCCTATGCCGATATTTATATATTTAATTACGTTTCCATTAATGAGAGATTATGATGAGATGAGCCGGCAGAGCCTTGGATGTACGCCTATTAGGTTAAGCTGAACTCACACAATTCAATTAAATATTGGAATAAAACATAAATGACAGTTGGAATTAATATTTGTATAATTATCATTTGGTGAAAATTTTGAAATGTTTGTTAACAGTTTGGATTAGATTGAAGATTGTTGTGTATATGTATTATGTATATGTTTTAATTGGTTGACTAAGAGTTATAATTATTTATTTAGTTACTTGGTTTTAAGGGTAAGATGAATTATTCTCACTGAGTTGGCAGCTCACTCGTTGCCATTATTTTTTTATGAGATCTAGTGATTGCTAATAAGGATGACAAATTTGACCAAGCCCGATTTTGGCCCGAGTTGACCTCTTTGGGTTGCCTATCGGGTCAAGGCCCTCACTATTTTGCTCTTCTACGCACCCAAGAAAACATGTTTGTTGGGAAGAGGTATTCGTATCCTTATAAAGGATATTTCGTTCTCCTCTCTAATTAATGTGAGATCTCACAATTAACAGCCCAGTGTCCTCGCTGACACAATGGGTCAGGAATCGGCTCTGATACCATTTCTAACAGCCCAGATCACCCACTAGCAGATATTGTCTTCTTTGAGTTGCCCATCTGGCCAAGACCCTCACAATTTTGCTCTTCCTGCATCCAAAAAAATGCGTCTACGAAGAAGAAGTATTCGTATCCTTATAAGGAGTACTTCATTCTTCATCCAACCATTGTGGAATCTCACAATCCACCCCTCTTAGAGCCCAGCGTCTTCGCTGGCACAACAGATCGGGAACTGACTTTGATACCATTTGTAATAACCTAGACCACCATTCCACAAATATTGTCTGCTTTGGATTACCCATCGGGTCAAGAGCCTCACGATTTTGCTCTTCCTGTACCTAAAAAAGCGTTTATATAGAGGAAAAAGTATCTATACTTTTATAAGACGTACTTTGTTCTCCTCTCTAACTAATGTAGAATCTTATAGGAACAAATTATCTCAAGCCTTTTAGTTGGTAGGGTGGTAAAGTGTCCGGTCAATTCAAAGTCAACTTTAAATTTTAATTTCACAAGACCTAAGTTTAAATAATTTTTTTGTAATTATTAATTTTTATTTATATTTTCCTTATTTGATCTTATTTTAAATTTTAAATTTTTTTTCAGATTTTAAAAAAAGTATTTATTGTTCCAAACATCAAAATTCAACAAGAAAACTGTATTCCAAAAACTTAATTCGTTGCGATCTTAAATAAACATATAAACATATTTTACTTCAACTCAAATGTTGAAAACTGATAGGTAGGATCATCCTATGAGCACAAAGTTTGCAGCTTGGCCTCTTTTAATACACCCATATGAATTAAAAGAGATTGGTGCTTGGTGGTGGTCTCCTCAATGAACGAAAATCATGGTCGTCGCCAATGCAGGCTTATGTACAACACAGCAGCTATTGCTAGCAAGACCATGAAGTAAGACGCCAGAAAGCTAGTATAAAGCGTCCTTGTGTATACAAAGTCGTTGTCTTCTTCTTTGTCAACTGAAGTTGCTGATGACAGTGGTGGTGCCGATGTCTGGCTTTATCCTAGCTTTCTGGTGAATAAGCTTGGAGAAAAACACTATAATGAGATGCTCTTTTGAGATATTGAAGGAGATTCTATTATAACAAGCTAGTGATTAAAGGTTGGCTTGTACATGAACAGGGCTAACATATTGATAACGTAGTTAATTTTAGGTCATGTGAGTGAAAGGTACTAAAGAGAGCCAAGTAATTGTCTATTCAATTGGAATTGGATAAAGTCTAGGAGAGAAGGAGACGAGAGACCAACTGTTCTTTCTTTGGAAGCCAATAAGGGTGCTTATTGGCCAGGGTAAGTAAGGAGGGTTTCGTTTGCTAGAGGGAACGTAAGGGACTTTTCTATAGGAATTTTTTTTAATTTTATAAATGTTTTTTGGAAACGGATAATCACATGTTAAGATTCTCTATGAAAAGTGTTAGAATTAATGAATTCTACAAGAACAAATAGATTAATAATGTTGGAATTGTTATATAAACTGTTGGGATTGGGTCACTTCTAAGTGGAGCCCAAAGCCTAAGTATAAAAGGGTAGTTTTTAACCCTAAATAGGTAGAGATGAGAGGTTCAGCCGGAAGAGAAAAGAGAGGGAAAAGAGAAAAATAGGAGAATTTTCGTTT
>JANQBM010000005.1:6055791-6074255 GCA_025594535.1 Erythroxylum domingense
TTGAGGGAGGTTTTCCACGTAAAAATTGCCTGTGTTCTTTATTTCTTACTGCTTAGTTTCTTGCATTAGTGAGTTTGCTGGCTGCTGTTTTTCTTTTGGTATTAGTTGTAATTGTTCACACAAGGAAAGGTTTATTGGTTTTGGTTACTTTGTTTCCGCTGCGTGACCAACTCATCCTTTCCTAACATAAACTGGGTGAGATTGGAGTACTGAACATGGTAGACGTATGAGGTGAAGAAGGTGAACTACTTACTTGTGCTATATTATGATGATGAGCCACCTTGAACGAACAAGCATTTGAGACAACTTGTGAAGTGGTGATTAGATTGGGAATGACGACTGGATTAGGAGTAGTAATATTAGACATAAACTATGATATAAATGGTTAAGGTTATCACTAATACAGGTTCTGACATGATTAAGGTTTTTATTTGTGAACTCAAAAAGGAAATTGGGAAAGGTTACAAATTTCCTCGATAAAAGATAATATGCCCAAAGATAAATATGTGATTGAAAACGTATAAAAATGTGATATGGTCGAGCAAAATCAAGATACACATAATCAAGAATAAAGTTCAAGTTCATGAGTGTTATAGAATAGAAACAAAGACAACCAAAACCTCGAAATCAATCACTAAATCATGTAATTTAAATTACTTTTAATTTGCACTGCATAACTTTAAATCAATCACTAAATCATGTTCCTTAATAATTTTTGAAGTACCATCTACAATTTTTTAGAAATTATTGAACAAAAGAAGTAAATATTATAGCGTGAAATGATATGTTATCAAAGATTGTTGAAGCTGTTACTAAATTAATCACAATTTAGTAAAAATTTTGCTGATACATAAAGTTTAAAAAGTATAATATTACGTAATTTTATTTTTAATTAATAGAGAAATTGTTTTCAAATAACTAAAGCTATTATTAAATTAATATGCTAAAAATTGTATGACTTAAAATAGTTAGATTGTTATTTAACTAAAGATATATAAGTGCAATTTTAATGGATGCATTCAATCCAAATATTATGACCTTGTAAATATATAATCTCCAAGAGTGCTATTGTTTTTCTAATTGACAAATTAAAGTATTGTTTATTGCTCATTTTTTTACACTTTTTAATATATCCCTTCAAGGAAAAAATTGTAATTTGATTAATTTACAACTTTAACTAACATACTAATTTATTGCACTTTATGAATTGTTTGGTTTCAATTCTGTTTTCTGTTGTTAAGTTTTAGTTTTTTTTAATAACAACAAAAATATGTTTGGTTGTTAATATCAATGTAGTTATATTTTTACTATTAGTGATAATTAAATATTAAATAAAACTTAAAAATAAATTATTTTTAATTAAATTATTTTTATTATAATTTCTTATATAGTATTTATTAATAAATTGTCAATAAAATTATTTTAATTTTAAAATTAAATTTTATTTTAAATATATTTAATTATTTAATCAAATTTTATTTGAAATTTATATATTTTTGAAGATATTTTAAATTTTATTATATTTATTATTAATTAATTATTAAATTATATTTATTATAAAAATAAAATAAAATAAAATAATTCATAATTTTAAAGAATAATTAATTTAAAATAATTAAGTATATTAAATTAAATTATTTATAATTCTTATTAATCAAATAACTAAATAGTATTTAGTTACTAAATCATATTATGAAACCAAAACGAAAACTTAAAACAAAAAATAGAAATAAAAACAAAAAAAACATATTTTTTTACTAAATTCGATCGATTCAATCGTATTAATTTTAAATTGACTAATTTTTCAGTTTAGTTTTTAAATTTATGATTCAATTTACTGTAATAACTATTGCCGTTAAAATTGATCATTTTGTTAATTAATTTGTCAATTTTTATAAATTGATAACTTCTGATGAACTAAAATAAATTATTTTAAAATTTTAAATTTAATTTAATTTTTAACAAAATTTATGACAATTTAATAATAATTAAATTTCACATATTAATTTCTGGCCAATTTTTAAAAGATTGTCCGCGGTAAACGTACACTATTATACCAAATTAATTTGCAGCATTCAGCCCCATTGCCTATTAAAGGAGTAGGCTTTGCGTCCACTGTATGCGCATAAACTGTTCGACAAATTTTCATCTGTTTTGCTCGCTGCGAGCTTGTACCTGTTTCTATTTTTTTTCCCGGGATGAAGTTTTACTTCATAATGATTTTAACAAAGTGAGAAACAAATTGCTACTGATGTTTCGCGCCAGTCGCATTTTGGGTCGACCTAGTTCATTGTCAACTAGAAAATTATGCACTACAAGGCCTCCTGATAACAACAAGAAGATCGAAACAAATGTTAGCAAGTATGAAGCCTACCGGCAATTGGACAAGCTCGACTTTATGACTGCTGCCAAGATCCTCTTCTCTGACCAACCCAAGAAAAAGAAGTTCGGGTATTGATGTTTTTCCCTTTTCGCTTTTTTTCTGGTGGTTCTTATCTGGGTCTTTGGTTCTTGAGCTGGGTGTTGGCTTGTAATTTTGTGTGTTGTTGTGTTTCTTTTAGACATTTCATCGAACATGTTATGGAATGCTTATTTTTTCCTTTCTTGTTACACATAAAGCTTGCCTTTTTTCATCAGTTGTTATGTGTTTGGCTCTTCTTGGTGTCGACAGCGCTTTTCATGAAATGAAGTATTGCTTTTGTTGTTTATGCTGGGCTTCGGAATTTCTGTGGTGTAATATCTGATATTGTTTGACTGAATGTGAGGATGTTGTATTAAAGACACCTGAGATATTCTTTTTAGTGATTCAACAGTTGGATAAGTTGGCATTATAAGATGGTCTTCTTGCTGAAATGATGCTTTAGATCTACTATGAGATCTTGTTTATTTGTCTTATGTTATTCCTTTGCTATATCCGTTTCTATTCTTTATTTCTTTAGGTACATTTAGTTAAGTTGTTAATAGGATCTTGACTATTTGGAGGTCTGAACACATTAGAATTCATGATATTCTCTTGATTGCTAATGTATGCAAGGATCAGAACAAAATTTGAACTGACCAAGAAGATTGTTTTCTTTTATGATATACCAAGAAGGTATTTCAATGAACTAAAAATTTTCAGGTGGTCTTTTGACAACATTAAACTTTCATACTTGAGGCATGGAGATGAGATGAAACTTCATGGCAGCTAAATATATGTACGCAGATAAAACAGATTGTCTATGGTTAGTCAACTGCCAATTCCTGCTTTAAAGTGGAATACATGCGTATAGATCATTCACCAGGGAATTCATATAACTTGTGCAATGCTTTTATAAATTCAGGCCTCAAATGCTTTTGGTTTGGTGATCTTGCTATTCTCTGATGCTTTCTGTCCTTTGTAAAATCTTTGGAGCTCTTCTTAATTAAAAAGTAGGATATATGTTTGATGCGTTATGCACTACTAGAGTTCCTCCAGTACTTCTACAGGATTCAAGACCAATACTTCAATATTGAAACAATTTTGTAGCATTTGAATTGCCTCCTTACGATGCTACAGAAGTGATCACAAAATTCATACTTTCTGCCTTTTGTTTTGGTAGAAATGTTTTTTGCCTTTTGACATACGTCATATGTACTTACATCTATCAATTTCTTTTGCAGGATTGATTTTCATTTGGTACAATTGTTCTTTGCCTGTTTACCATCATTAGGTATTTCAGTGAAAAATCATAGTTTGAATTTTCAAATATTTGCTATTTGCTATCTAAAATAACTCATTTTCCATAACAGCTGTGTACTTGGTTGCTCAATATGCTCGGCATGAGATGAGAAAAATGGATGCGGTAACTTATCTTTGCTTATAGTGGAAATGATTCCCAAGATACTTTCTTTTTCTTTTAGTTCAGACGTATAGATCGTCTTTTCTTATTTCCAAACCTTTACCTCATTTGCCTCTTTCTTCTCTTCTACTTTTGTTGAAACTCTCTGTATCTGTGTCGCATTCATGATTTGTGTTGATTATGATCATTGTTTTATGAAAATGCTCTTCGATAAAACTGAAGAAATCATAGTCCTGCCTTGCACAATTGGATGTCTGTTAAAACATGCATCACATAACTAATCTCCATTAAAGTATGGGGTAGCCATCGCCGAATATAACTTCTCTCAAGAAATTGTAAGGCCAATAATATTTTCCCCTGTCATGTCAGCATCCAGCCGTTCATGTGTTATTGTGAATTAAGAAAAAGGAACAAAAGAACAATAGACCTAGAATTGTGTTAGAGATTAGAGAACCTGATGTTTCTGTATCATAATTACTGCATTTAGCAATTCTTTTGATGTGAAGTTCATCTTATCATCTTCCATATTTTTCTTTTCACTCTCGGTGCTTCTTGATACTAGACTTCGAGCACATGTATCTGGTTTAAACTTTTGTACATTTTATGGTCTTCTCTTCGGCTTGCACCTATATTCCTAGTCTCATTGAAAATTTCCAAAATGAGACTCTACATCACACACCTTCATTTCTATGTATGAAAATTGCCAAAGTGTTTGTCCAAAACAATTGGGCAAAGTTGCATCAACTTGGTATACTATTCGACAAAGTTAAACAGTTAACAGTGAACTCTAATGGCTCTCTGATCGTTGTTTGTTTCTTGTTAAATTGGTCAGGAGCTTGAGGAGAGAAAGAAGAAAGAAGTAGAGGAGATAGCAAAGGAAATGGAACTAAAAGCTAAAACGGAAAAAGAAGCCCGTTCTGCAGACATTTTGGAGGTAAAAGAACGACTGGATAAACTAGAGGAGGTCGTGAAAGAAATTGTAGTGGAACCAAAGAAACAATCGGGCAGCAATGAGACAAAGGACCAGAAAACAAGTAAGAAGCAACCCACTGCACCAACAGAACCAAGTGACACCAACAGGAGATTGGAGTCAAACAAGTCCTCAGAGAAGGACCATCAAAATAAAGAGCACTCTGCAGAAGCGATATCGGCTGTCAGACCAACAGCAATATCTGGCGTTACGCTGCAAGATCAGAAGAGCAAGATCCAAAGCGGAGGGACTTCTAAAGATGAAATAAAGCCTTGGTAATAAATTCTGTAGAACCAAGCGACCTCTAAAGATCATTGGTCATTTCACTCAACCTAAAATTCGTTGACCACAATTTCCATTCCACAGAGGAAGAACGATTAGCTATGTTTTGCTGACCGATATTGTGATTATTTATTCTTTTATGGCATTGTTACCAGAGAAGATTTGTTCAAGATATCTCTCTTATTTTGTTAACAGAGGAGATTAACTTTGTGTAAGATACCTCTCTAATTTTACAAATGCACTTTCTATAATATGTGATGATTAGTTTTTTCTTTTTATTTCTGTAACAAGACTTCTTGTAGCGTTGGGATTTTGCATCAACATCAAAGTTTTTGAAGAGCAATTAGCCTTGCTACTTGTTAAACTCTTAACATATCAAACTAGAAAATATGAAATCACACCCTCTGAATATGAAAGTCTCTGAATTTTTCATAACTAGTGTCCTTGTTCACCAACATAATCAATTGGAAACACAATGCAGTTAATTACTGACATATGGTTTAAATTTAATATACTTTAAGCTCAATACCAACTTAGAGATATAATTTGATAAAATTTTCATCATTTAAGTTCTTTAGCATTATATACAATGTTATATGTGTCATTACTCATTAGCGCGATAATTGCAGTAATAACTCCTAGAGCTAAAAAATCCCCATCATTTATTAATGCAACATTAAGTTCAAATGCTTAGAATGTGGCTTGCTATGTAGGTTAAATGCTCTGCTAAGAACTTTATAGAGTGATTATAATCTAGTGAGGAGATTTTATGGATGCTTCAATTATCTAGTGAGTTTTAATTTTATAATTAGTGTTAGTTTCTTGTAACATGCAAAAGGGGAGGAAGTGAATTAGGTGTTTACAAAATTTAACAAATTTTCTAACTAATGTACTCAACTAATAATATGAACAAGGATGAGAAAATTGTTTAATATAAACTAATCAAATAATTAAGCAATAAATTAAAAATGATAGGAAGAAAAAGTGCAAACCGATTTATAGTGGTTCATCAAACAACCCTTGTCTACGTCCACTCCTAAGACTCTCCTTGGAATTCTTCTATAATTCTTCTTTTAAGGTGAAGAACAGACTTTGTACAATCTTTCACAATAAAGAGGAATATTTTCGAACAACCTTTGTACATTCTTTCACAGCAAAGAGGAATCTTTTCTACAATCTTCTTTCAAAGTGAAGATGAACCTCAGTATCACTTGGATCACCCCCAAGTATAATATTCAACACCCTAACAAAGTATTACAACTTATAAATATCTCACTAATTCACTGATAACTCCAAAATAGCTCATTCACATAAATGTGACACAATGATGCATAAATGATTAAAAAAAACTATTTGAAATGTGTGAATACAACACCAAAAACTTTCTTGATTTTAAAACTAATTAAAAAATACCTATTTATAGTATTTTGAAACCCGAAATAGTTGTTGGATCTAAGAACTAGCCATTACAATGACTATATCTGATACATTGGTCAACCAATATAAAATACTGATCGACCAATATATATTTGTGGCACTAGATTCACTAGTCAATGGAACATTGGTCGATTAGTACAAATATTGGTTGACTAATATGGTACATTGGTTGACCAATACATCAACCAATATTGCTACAAACTTTTGATACGTTAAATTTAACAACTTTAACCTATATGGGTAGACCACTAACCTATGTAGGTTGATCAATTATCCCAAAAATATGATTTTAAAAATTTTAAATAGTCAAAACCAATTTGTTTAATCCAAATATGATTAAAACACATCCTAAAATATTTCCCAAAGATTATTTAAAAGACCAAAAGGCTTTTATGCCTCTTGATGAATATAAACCCTTATACAATGAAATAAGATGAAAAGATTATGCACGATGAGCCTTTTGGATCATCAAATTAACAAAATAAGCTTACAAATAATAATACAATAAGTGAAATGACATTGATGAGCCTTGATCTCATTTTGTTCTTGTTTTGATCTTCATTTCATTGGTTACAAACTTCAACTTCTTTTATCAACTTTATAAACTATCTTCTTGAACTGATGACTTCATTTTTGTTATAATATTGCCTTTCATCAAAATAACAAACACATTAGTAATAATTATGTTTTGTTATCATCAAAATATTAATTGAAATCTCCCTTGGTTCAACAATCGGTATAAATAATACAATAGTAACAATATCCAGTATAAATCCCACTGGACATGGAGTCTAGAGAAATCCAGTAGTACGCAACCTTACCCCTAATTAGTAAAGAGGCAATATAAAAAATCTTATGTTTAATGTTTAAATTATGAATCAATATATTTTAGGTTGGAGACATGTTTTTTTAAAGTGGTATGATGATATATTCTTGCAGAGAACTACTGAAATGATTCATAAATTAAGGAAAAAAAAAGTATCAACGTTGAAGAAGGTGATTGAAACAAGCTCAACCAAGGAGAGTAAGGAGCAAATGGAGCTCATAAAGTAAGAAATTAATATATGGGCAAAAGAGAAAATAGTTGAAGTTTATGTTAATGAATATTGTAATAATTTGTTGTAAATTGTGGTTGTTATTTTCAACTGTATTATGGAGATATTACATTAAATCGCAACATTAAAGGTGAAACTTGACTTATATAGAATGTAATGATTGTGCACTTTAACTATATAGCTTTACGGTTATGTTAAAGTTAAAACTTGAATCTATTCAACTATATTAAACTTGTCTTCTATATCAAAAAGTAATGGAAAAGCAAATAAATCTCCATCATTTATTATATAAAACTTGGAATATTAGCATGTCAAGACATATTGTTCAGCCAAACTATATATGAATTGTAATTCATATACAAAATTTAGTTTAAATATGGCAATATATAGCCTAAATTATGTCAAAAGCGTATATCAGAAAGTTATGTCAAGAATTAGCACTTCAGTGTTCGTGTAATCATATTATGTACCATATTACATTCTTCATTTGCACTAGATTGAAAAACTTGTTCTTATGATGTTTATGCCCTTCTTATCAATGATACTCTCCTTTTCTTTGCTTTATCTTGTAAATTTTATTAAGTGATATTAAATCTTCCTTTGAACCTTAGACTCTTTGGTTTAAATGACAACTTGAATGTATAAGGATCAAGTATCCTTAAACTTCTTCTTAATGGGATGTGAAGAGCTACCAACCTAGAAATAACCATGTAATTAGTTAATTATATAGATTTTTAAAAATATAATGAAGGAATGTCATATATAAAACTCACAACATTGCTTTATTGACTTGGTATAATAGTATTTTTAAATTAGTAACCTATATTAGTCAAAAGAAATACATTCATCACCATTGTAACTAAGATAAATTGATCAAACAAGAAAAAAAATTAATGACTATAATAACATAAAATGATTGATATTGTAAGTAAAGAATATAAAGCAAAACAAGGTTTATATATCTAAAAAAAGGCCTCAACAGATACTATTGAACCTTCCTTATTGCAATTTCTAGAGTTATAGCCAGAATTGTTACATATCCATGTTAAGGCATTTTGTATGCATTTTTTAATTTTTAGAATCATTATGTCCATTTCTTTTTATAATTTGGGTCTTCCTAGTATGACTCTTATGGTTGGTAGGAGTATAAGCTTCACATCAATTGTAGTATAGAAAATTTCACCTTTAATAGGCTACATCACATGGTCATTCAAAATGACGAATCAAACTTTCTTATAGCAATCATCTACAAATATCTCAACCCTTTATTTGGAATTATAGTTAACACTTATGGGATGTTTACAAAGATGTCCATATAGATCCTATTCCCGATAATTACTGGTTTGTTGTCTAATAATCCTCATATTGTATTTGTCATCACCCTTTGAAATTTCATATACCTTTCTCCATTTTAGACTATTCTTTATTCCTTTTCGTCTCTTTTTTCTTTTCTAGCTTATTCACAATAGTTGGTGATAATATATGAATTCTAACTGTGTATAAATTGTCTCCTATCTGTATGTGTCTTTATCCCCACGATTCTAATTGTTTTAAGAATACTAATTATTTTATCTCATGTTATTGTTAATTATTAGGAATTTGGATTCAAATGATTGGTAATATTTTCTCCACCTCTCCTTAGGACATTTAAACAAGGCAAAAGCACATCTATGTTTTATTTTGTTAAGTCTTTTTAAGTTTTTCATTAAAATCTTCTACATAGGTAACTATAAATAATTTTGAAGATACTTTCTCAAGTCCTTTCCTTCTAATTCCCATGCTAATTGCAGTACGTGTCTAGCATATATTTAGTGAGATGCTTTTAGTAAAGCCTCCTCAACAACTTTGATCAGTCCCTAAACAATTTTAAAAATTTTAGTTACTTTTTTAAAATGATGAATTCCAATTAATTATAAATATATGAAGATTAAGATACTTTTCTATATCAAATATAATTATAAGTCTTTCACCACAATCTAATTCCAAATTAGATGCTAGTATATTCATAAACCAACTTTATAAATTAATATTTTCTACCTTCATAATATTTGATGTCCATTAATACGTCCACACTTTCCCTACCGTACTTAGTAATTATCCTTACTTCAAAAAGTATCCATCTGTCCCAAAAAGAGGTTTTAGTCTCCATTTTTTTTCATGACATCAAAGCAAATGTATAACTTTTAAAATACAATAAAAGATAATAAAGTATGAAATAAATTTCATATTAATATATGCATTTGAATAAAATATAATTTTTATTACCTGTAGCAAAGAAGTCTCTCAATTCCTTGCTAGTTGCAACTCTACTGTTGAGATCGGATTTCAAAATTTCAACTTACAAATATCCCTACAACTTGGCATACTTGTTAACAAACATATTGCCTCCCTTTTTTTGGTCTCCTTTTCATTGCTATATATATATTTGAGCTATCTAATACATTAAATTTCTATCTACACTCTTCAAGTATTTTATTATAGAGATACTAAGCTTCTCAATAATTATATGTCTCATCATAAACTTATTAAAAACTAATTTTGGTTTATTAGTTATGAAACAAATAGAATCATATTTATATGTTTTCACTTTGACCACTTTCTTTCTTGTCATATACAACATGCAACTCTTATGGGCATTTTTTATTTCATCCAACCCTAGTCCTATTACTTTCACTCTTCTTAAACCTAAAATTGTATTATGTTGGCACTATACAATCGACAATAGTTGGAATATGCCTAATAAGTACTTGATCTTCACAATACTTCACTTTGCTCCTCTTTGCATGGATATTTAATACCGCCAATAAAACTACCATAATCAATTAAATCGATTTCAATTAGTTAATAGTCACTCATAATATCTATTTGGAATTTAACTTGTATATGTTCATCATCTTGGCTACTAACTTGTTCATTATCCTGATCTCAAACATGTTTATTAGCTCGATCACTAACTTATACATTAACATATTTATTAGCTTCTACCTTCGCGTCTTCAGTAACAAAATCATCAATATAATCCACCCTAACACCATTACTTCCTTCTTCGCTATGGCTACCTCCATCCCCAAAACAAGCTCCTCTCTTCTAATTATAGTTTAATATGTCAGATGTGGGGACTTGTATGCTACCTTATAGGTTATATACACATAAATCATTTCATGGATTTTCATTGAGTTAATAAGCCTTAATATGACTTTCATTAATTTAATAAGTCTCTATGACTCACTAAAATTAAAACTTAGTACACTATAGTATGCTTTCTTAACTTGAAGGCACTCTAAGTCTTTCTCCATCTAATATATTTACTTATAGTTGACATAATCAAGATCAACTTTTTCAAAGATACTTGTTTCCTTATCAACATATTTCAACTCAGGTTTAATATGAAATTCCCTTCGTAAAATAGCCTTATACATCCATATTGAGCATTTTAAATCTATTTGTAATTATTAAAAAACATTAAAAGCAACATTAGTCCATATTTGAAAGTTTCAAAGTCAAAGCATGTTTCATATGGAAGGCAAAAGAGAAATATAGATCAAATTAAGGAGAAAACATTTTACTCTTTAAATGATATATCAATAAAACTTTATTTTTATTTTTCAACTCATCCATTGCATAAAAGCAGGTTAAAATTTGAAAAAATAATTGGCAAATAGTTTCAACATGTAAATCGTTAGCAAAAACAATTTATAAGTCAATAAAAGATGAAGAATTTGTAATTTGTACCCTACAATTTAAAAATTATCTAAAAGGAACAATTTTAAAATGATATTCTAAGTAGTGGACTACATTATCATTACATCTCTAATAAAAATTTATGAACATCAATTAGTTATCTTTATCTCCATTGTAATGAAAACAATTAAGCAGTAATGGTCATCTTTCGTAATAAGTAAATTATCATAAAATTTTAACTTGAAACTCAAATATTTAAGCTGATGTTAGTTGTCTTGACTTTAACCCAGAGTTATGAAGCAGTTGCATTAACCTTAAGAAGCTCCTTCATTCTTTTGAAAGAATTTTGATTATAAAGAAAATCATCAGAATGTCTAATTACATAGTAATTAGTTCATAATTTACAAAAAGGAATAAATATAGCCAAATACACCGCATTCCTAAGTTAAGGCCAGAATGCCACAATAAACAGATTCAAAGTCATTATATTTTCCATTATACCACTTTGTTGCCACTATGATGACCTAGTAGATCAAACTCAAACTGATCAAGAACTTTTTTCATGGGCATAGATTTTTTCATATTGGATATTCTTACAACAAATCCTTTTCGAACATTAAAACATCTTTAGATGGAATAATTATATTTGATAATCCCTAAGGATATAGTTTCACACAAATTATGAATCAGCTACAACAATTATGATCTTTCTAACAAATACAGAAACAGAAAAAATCAAATACGAAATAAACAAATCAACACTCGAGATTTGATAATGCAATTTAGCACACTTGGTTTACATCTGCGGAGCTCTCACCTAGCTTAATCATTTTCACTAAAGAATAACAATAGTTTTACTCAAGGCATTACATAGTCGACTTACCCAACCCGTGAAAGTATTTCATTCTTAATAACATGACCATCTCGCGTTAATCTCAACAGAGGATTTTCTCCACATTATTTGATAATAAAGAATGAAAATAAAATAGCTCGAGTGATAGAAATAATAACATAAATAAACAAAGACACTTAAGTTAAGAGAAACAACTCTCTTAAAAATCCAGTTTCTTCAACGAAGGATCAGGAAGTTGTTCACCAAAAATTCTGTTGTGAAACTTCGATAATGTCATTGAGATATCCCATGCACAACAGCCACAAAACTCAATATAAACATTAACGTTTCATAATCGAAAACATCAAAACAAAAGAACTCCAACAATTCCAAGTAATCTGAAAAATTTTCACGCAAACCACACTTACAGATGACCCCACAAAATCACGCAAACCTAGAGAAAGAACACACCAAATCAATAAAAAACGTAACTACCCAATTTGGAAAAAATTTGCAAAAGTTAACTTCCAAAGATCACTTAAAATTTACAAAAATTTAGTTATCAAGTCACCATATCCTTATCGGTTTTTCCCACCTAAGACAGCAACAAACAGCCCCAAAAATTACATGAAACACAATAACATTGCAGTTGCAAAATAGTCGATGGAATCTCTAAAAATCTTGCTACCTTAGATAGCCATTATCCTCAAAATAGGTTGTCAAATAAAGTTTAAAAATCACCAAAACTCTACATCTTATCTTAGTCAAGATAGGGTGATTTGATGTCGATTAAATCTTATGGTGACTAGGATTTTATTTATTTATCACATATTGAAACACCCCCTTAAGAGTATAATTGGGCACATAACATCAAATCCACATAGCATATAGGAACTTCCCCTTAATAAAACATTGATAACTTTCAAATGACGTCAAGTTTACATAACAACAAATTCATCAAGCTCAAAAACAATAATACCAAAGTTCAAAAACATTCTCCCCCTTGGGACAAAAAGATGCCAAACACCAAGACGAATAGTCACGCATATACTTTGAAATCTCCTTCTAAATATAACAGTCACAAAAAATGATCCAATATTTTCCCCTTGGGACAAAACTATGCCAAAACGAAGAATACCTTTAATGTGATCAATATCAATGAACAAAGAGGCAAAAAAATTAGCAGTAGGTGCAGCAGAAGAATCATAAACACACCCATATGACAATTTACTATCAGTCAAAACACTAGCTAACATACCAATACTCATATCCAAGTCATTCGCATACGACTGATTAAATTCATAAACCCCAAAAATGCATTCAACGAATCATAATCAAACTTAATCAATCTGCTTTTCACATAAACCATGTGAAAGCATATTGTCCAAACGCATTCAACATGCGATGTAGAGAGAAACTAAGATAAAACTTGAAAAACCCAAATCATACAAAACTCGAATCTTCCTACAGGTCTGCATCAACATTTTCTTGACATAAATCTGTAAATCAAAATCCAAAAGTAGAATTCTAAAATCATCAAACAGAGCCTCATTTTCACATCAAATATACTTCAACAAGTAAGGAAAAGTCTAAACACACACTAACCAATTGAACCTTAGAAAACTCATAAAAATAACTCAAAGAGCCTAGATTAAATCCTTCGAACTTCCTTTTTTTTAAAAAACAACAACATCAATATACTTTAAAAATATAAAGCATACAGTCCTTGTGCTCCTTGAAAAAATTCAAACATGGTCTTATTCCTCGTTACATTATCTCTATCATTAACTTTCTGGTTGGTTTCTTCTTCTGAAGCAACTAACTTATCCTCTGTCTGAACAGTTTCTTCATTAGCAGCTACTAATTATAGATCTGGACAAGTTTTGGTTCTTGTTTCTTTGAGTCTTTGAGCTGGTTCGTGAGGCTAGTTTTGAAGATTTTCTTCAATTACCAAGTTAGTTTTTAGACCATCCACATGAAGACATTTTTGAAGCGTGGTTATCCATCTATACAAAGGGTTCTTCTTCCAATAATCATGGCCTTCTTTACATCTCCAAAAGAAATGTGGCCATCCATACAACTTTGATAATCTATCAAATAGCTTCTTTCACCCTTTCTAACCCAAAGATGTTTTGGTAACGTTGGTTGCTATTGGAAATTCATCGTAGAAGGTATAGACTTTTGGTTTTGAGCCATCTGAAATATCATTTGTAACAACTTTTAACAATTTGGCTTTATGTGCCCATTTATCCCACAAAAGTGACAAGTAGGTATAAATTTTTGTTTCCTCCTTAAATTTTCTCCTTGGACATATTTGGCCGCACCATTTTTCTCATCATTCGACTTAGAACATCCACCTTTATAGCCAATGTCTTGAAAGTCTCCTTTAATCTTATCAATTTTCAGCAACTTTTCTAACTTTTCGGTACCTCCATTTAACATGCTTGTCCCTTTTTCCGTATTGACCAACTGCAACTTTGTTTCATTAAGCTCATCTATTGTAGGCAACAACTTCTTCTCTAGATCTTGAATGATGTTCTTCGTGGTAGAGTTTTCCTTCTTTAGCTTTTCATTCTTCTTACATGTTTACACCCACTTTGCATATATTAACTCACAGGCTTTGTAAACATCCTCACTTTTGTTCTTTGAATCACTGTCATTAGTGTCATAATCTGAAATTAACTTTGGACTGAATCATTTGCATTTTCTCGAAATTCTAAACTGATTTATCCACGGTTTCATCATCAGTTTCTTCCTTCTTGGTTACTATTAAACAAGTAACAGGACTTCTACTATATAAAGCAACCAATGTAGAATTACTTAAAAATTCCTCTTCACTATCGTAGTCACTTTTAGATTCATTCTCACTCCAAGTGCTAGTATAGGAATTCCCTTTTTTCTTTTTCAAGGTGTTAGCACATTCTGCTTGCACATGCCCAAAGCCTTGACATTTATGACATTGAATTTTCTTCACTTTTCTTTGACCCTTTTGAGTTTTAGCTTGTTTAAAATTAAACCCGGGTCTATCCTTTTTTACTTTCTTTAGCCACTTACTGAAATTTCTTGTCAGTAACACCAGATCCTCATTCTCATCAGATTCATCTCCTATTTCATTCATAACTTTACGATTTCAGCTTACAATGCCAACCCTTTGCTTTTCTCTAGTTTATCCGTCAACAAGTTCATCTAAAAATTGGTAAGAATTCCAATTACCTTATCGAATGACAATTCATTGATATCATGAGCTTCTTTGATGGCTACAATGTTCGGTATGAATCTCATAGGTAATGATCTCTATGTCTTCTTAACAAGTTTCAGGTTAGAATACTTCATTCTGAGTTAATGTACTTGGTTTGCTATATCATGTAATCTCTCATGAAATTCGTCAATAGTTTCACTCTCATCCATCTTCAGCTCTTCAAATCTCACAACCAATATCTGAAGTTTTAAGGCTATCACATATTTCGATCCCTTATGTATAGTTTGCAAAATGTCCTACATTTCTTTTACCGATTCACAAGCTGATATCATTGAAAAGCGACCTTCATCATTAGAACTAAAGATAACATGGCTTGAGAATTTTCAAGTGCTCTCTCTTCTTCAACTCTTGCTCGCTCAGATGGATCTTTCAGTCGTAAGATGGATCTTTCAGTACTACTTCTCCCTTTTTATCAGTTATCACTAGATGTGCCCAGCCATGTAACATTGAGTTCTACACTTTTGTTCCCTATGTCTAAATAAATACTCTCATTCGTGATTTCTACGCAGAATAATTGGAACTATCTAACGACGATGACCTAGTAATTGATGCTCCTTCTATTGTAGCCATATTTGTGAAACACGGATCTACACCAACTTATCGTACCAAGTTCTAATTCGGTGACCCTCTTTGATTCTAATTGATATTCCAAAAGGATATAGTTTCGCAAAATTTCTGATTCAGACGCAATTGTTTCTAACACAACTAAAAACAAAAAAATAAACGCATAATAGAAAATCAAAACCAGAAATTTGTAATAGAAAATCAAAACTAGAAATTTGTTAACGCAGTTCGACACACCTTAATAGAAAATCAAAACTAGAAATTTGTTAACGCAGTTCGACACACCTTGCCTACGTCTATAAAGCCCTCACCTAACTTCATCACTTTCATTAAATAACAACAATAGTCTTACTGAAGACATTACAGAACCGACTCACTCTACCCTTAACACTATCCCTGGTCCTCACAACTCGTCAAAGTATTTCACTCCCAATAACATGACCATCTCGTGTTAACCTCAACAGAAAATTTTCTCAACAGTATTTGATAATAAAGAATGAAAATAAAACAAATCAAGTGATAGAAACAATAATGGACATAAACAAAGCACTTGAGATAAGAGAAACAACTCCTCTAAAAAATCCAGCTTCTTCAATGAAGGATCGGGAAGTTGTCCATCAAAAATTTTGTTGTGAACCTTCGATAATGTCACTGAGATATCCCACAAACAACAACCACAAAACTTAATAAAAACACTAACGTTTCATCACCAAAAACATCAAAACAAAAGAGTTGCAACAACTCCAAGTAATCTTGAAAATTTTCACACAAGCCACACTTATAGACAGTCCCATAAAGTCACGCAACCCTAGAGAAAAAACAGACCAAATCAACATAAAACGTAGCTACCCAATTTGGAAAAAATATTTAAAAATCAACTTCTAAAGATCACTCAAAATTTCCAAAAATTCAACTGCCAAGTCACCATATCCTTATCGGTTTTTCCCACACAAGACAGCAACAAACACAGCCCCAAAAATTCCTAAAACAAAACAACAATGTAACTGTAAAACAGTCAATGGAATCTCCAAAAATCTAGCTACCTTAAATAGTCATTATCTCCAAAATAGGTTGTCAAATAGGAGTTTGAAAATCACCAAAACTCTACATCTTATCTTAGTCAATATATGGTGATTTGATTTCAATTAAATCCAATCATGACTAGGATTTTATTCCAAATAAACCTCATCTTTAAAGAGTCCCATATAAGGTATAATACTCATCATAATACTATTCCTCAAATAATCAAAGATGTCCAATTACAAATAATGCCCAAAATATCATAATACACAACTTAACAGTATTTATTAAGCTTTGAAAGTATGATGCTTCTATAAAGATGTTTGTTTATGCTTAATTCTTAAAAATCATGCAGTGTGTTTTTTAAGTTCTAAACTTTAATAAATATTACTTCTTAAAAATGTTGCACATTTTGCTTTTCAAATTCTCAAATCATTGAAAGAGTACAAATAAAAAGAGGTAACATAGGGATAACAAAAATTAAGAAACTATGCGAAGCAAGAATACATCAAATTAACAAACCATGAGTTGCAGGGACCATAATGAGAAAATATTTGATTATTGGATAATTCTACAAGCACATATTCCACTTTTTATAAACCCGAAAATTCTGTCACATAATGATCATCTTTTTTAGGTTCATTAACTTGTACAGTTTGAGAAGAGGTAACACAATTTAAAATAAACAAAGACTAATTAAAATAAGCTCACATTCTATATTGAGGAGTCACATGAAATAGCAGGGATGACAATGGGTCAGCCTATGGGTCAACTCCATCAATTTTTTAAAATTAAAAGTATAAATAAACGTCTTCTTTTAATTGAATTTGGGTCTACGTTGCCCAAACCTAGGCCTAACTCTTCTAAACAAAACGAAATAATTGGTTACCATTTATATTTCATAAGGATGACAATGACTTAGCTCAAAAGTCTAGATTTAGGCCCAGACTAACCTGAGGCTTAATTCTTGTCCAGATTCAGGCTTAGACTATCTCAGACTTCTGAATTTGGACCCATGAGCTAACTCATTGTCATCCTTATGGAATATAGATGGTGACCAATAATTTTAAGGTGAGTGAAATAGTAAACGATTTTCTAAAGTAGCTTGATTCTAGTTCAAATGGAGAATTTGAATAATTACGATTTATTTGGTTTTAGATAGTGTGGAATGAAAAAATTGAATTGTGAATTTCGTAGTAATTAGGGATTTGTTACTAAAATTAAGTTAATTAATCTAAGTTGAATTATTTAAGTTAAATTAAGAAATTTTAATTAAAATATGTGAGTCTCATTATGTATTGATTTTTACGTGATATGGTAAGAGTCACATAAATACCAAATATAATAATTTTTTATTACATTAACTAACGTAATATAACTAAAAGAATACAAAATTGTTATTTTAAAGTTTAAATTTAATGTTTTAGAAAAAAGTTACAGTCTGACTTGTATATGTTTTTTTTTAATAAAGGAAAAATAGTACACAAATTACAAAGCGAGTCGTGGGAATCGAATCCCAGACATATCCTCAAGAAGAAGAGGA
>JANQBM010000005.1:6074355-6090347 GCA_025594535.1 Erythroxylum domingense
AGGGTAGCCCACTCATGCCCAAGAATGCTGTGGTGAGTCTGGAGATTTTGCAGTAGCCACTCCTGGTGAGTTTGGTGGAAGAAATCAGGGAATCGGAGCATATGTTATTTTACTGAAATGGCAAGTATTAAAGGTTACTGATTCATCTTACGTTTCCAGACTTCAGATTTCAGATTCCTTACACTCAGGTTTGTGTAGGTCCATCATGCTTATTGAAGAAACTTTTAAACCTCGGCAATTTGAAAAGAAAAAATTCTTAGCAAGGTTTAAGGTATCTTGACTAGGAATGTAAATCGATCGGACTAAGCCTGACCAACTCTAACCTCGTGCACAATTTGCAGGCCGATCTGGTCAAAAAATCTCAACTTATGGCTTGGTCAACTCAAGCTAAGCCTGACAGGCCTAAACCGAACTGTCATCCCTTTCTGTGGATTGTTTTACTAACTAAAAGACGTAATACAGTAATGTAATGCGATGGGCAGCATCACAAGAACTTATAGTTACAGGTCCAATCATTCACTCTTTGAGAGAGAGCATAAAATTTAATATTTTTAAAATTGTATTAAAATTAAAACAATAGAATAAGAAGGTTAAAATTTAAAAGATTCAATTAATATTAAATCGTTATAAAATTAATTATAAGTTTAATAAAATTAAATAATTTAAAATATGATTAAAAAAATTGGTATTTGAAGTTAATCAAAAAAATTATTAAATAAAAATTAATTAATTAATTATAGTTTATAAAAATTTATTAATTTAAAAAAATTAACTGATTAACTAATAAACTAATCAGTTTTTAATAGTAAAAGTTATTAAAATAAATTGAGTTAAAAATTGAATTAAATAATTAAATAATTAAAAGTTTACTAATAAATCAGTAAAACCGATCACGATTTTTAATCATTATTAAAATCGAAAATGTAACTGTCGGTACTCGGTAGACACCAAAGCCGAAAAACCCTCCTTAAACCCCACCCCGTGGTGCTAGGTTTTTCACTTCAATTGAACAGAAATGGCGAGGCTAATTCGACCTCTAAGAAGAACCCTTCTTTACCCTCCCAAAACCTTAATTTACCCTTTCCAAGAAACCCTAAATGTTCCACTCAACAAACCTCAAACCCAAACAATTCAATTCACCAGAAGCTACGTTTCCGAAATGCGCAAAGCCGCGTTCAATGAGAACATACTCAGACTCATTCGAAGAGAGATCCAATACGAGCTCGATCACACTCCTCCTGATCAAGTACCTTGCCTTTTCTTCCCTGTTTTAGTTTTTATCTCTCTGAATGCGTGTTTTTATTTGTGAATGTCTGGATTCTGAGAATATGGGCATGCTTATTTTCTTGAATGGTTGCTACTGACAATGAAATTAATGTGACGTTGGCTTTTACAATACGGGCTTAGATGGAAATTATAGGAGGGGGAAGCTGTTTATATGAAGTTTATGTGTTTATTCTATTTGGGGCTAGACAAAAGCAGAATCTGCAATTTTGCATACCTGATACAATTCAGTGGTTTGATCTTGTTTTTATCTATGTTTCTCGAGTAATTTTAGTGAGGTGTTTCCTTTTGTTTTTAGAGTGGTTATATGAATCAAATGCATTTTCAACTCTAAAGAAATGGGATATAATGTATATATATAGTTGGAATTCTACTTTCTCAGAAACATTATCTTGGTAAAATCCTGCAACTTTCAAACTTGTAATGTATTTCTTTGATTTTTCTAGTAAGCCATTCCCTCGTAGTTTTATCTTGATAAAAATTTTGCTGATAGCAGTATTATTCATTGTTGTTTGTTCCAAGTCTTCAAAATGGTTTCTCATACTTGCTTTCTACACGGTGACCTCAATTTTGCAGCCTCCCGCCCAATATAATTCATTCATAATTGATCAAAGACCTGGGGAGCAGTGGATTGGATTAAAAAGAAAATATACGGAGAATGAAGAGATCAAAGTTGAAGCAACCACGTTTGATGGAGCTGTTCCAATTTCCAAGGATGGCGGTATTACCATAAAGGATGCTGTAAAGCTTCACATTACAATGATTGTTAATATCTGTAAGGGTGACGGTCATGTACTAGAGATCATTTGCTCAGCTTGGCCAGATAGCTTAGAAATTAACAAGCTTTTTGTACACAGCAGTGACAAGAAACTAACTCAACCTTATGCTGGTCCTGGATTCAAGTACGTTGGATTCATCAGTTTTCATTGCATTTTTAGTTTATTTAGTTCAATGGATCGAAAGTTATTATCGTAATCCTATGTAATTAGTAGAACTCCGGACTTTATAAACCTTGGATGATTTTACTTTGAGCAACATTGATGACTGATTTTCCTGCTTCTGTTTAACATCTGGCTTAAACTGCCATTATTTGTAGTTTCTATGTTCAAGAGATGTAGGGGCTTTAGTATCCTTTATTTTGAAAGAGAATGCTGGAGAGCGGCATACCGATACCTGAATACTTCATCAGCCAGACAGCCACTTGCATATTCTTTTTATCTTATCATTTTTATTTCCTTCTCTTTGCATGTAGATGGTAATTGTTGATCATGTGGATCCTGATGTTCACAGGGAATTGGACGACGAACTCCAAGATGCACTTTATGAATTCCTGGAGAGAAGGGGAATTGACGATGATATGGCAGAATTCTTGCATGAGTTCATGAAGCACAAAGACAGAAGCGAGTACATTAGGTGGATAAATACTGTCAAGTCCTACATTGAGCAGAAGTAAAGCCTTCTTTTTGGGCTTCTGTGGTAGCCAGCTCACCATGCTTACACCCTGTTAGCAGGATAAGTGATCTTGATTCTAGTGTGTTGTTCTTAACAATCACACTGATGTGGACTGTTTAACCTTGTCTATGGTTGCAATTGCTAATTCAACAGGATATGTCATATCGCCTACGCCGCAATTAAATTCAACATTGGAGAAAGCAATTTTGAAAAACAGAATAATAGAACTATCTATCTAGTTAATGAGCTGCTTGGAGCATCTAGTTTATTTTGATCTTGAGTTGTCAAAGTGCAAACATACAGATTGCCACTAGTGGTGTGTGAACTACTAAGTACATTTCTTGTGTTCTTTTTATCTGAATGGAGTTATCACAGCAAATCAGTGGATGTAAGAAGTCAACTAAGAACACTACATTCAGTTAAGGTAACTAACAGGAAATCGGGCGATGATTTTTAACTCAATAGTTCCATAACTTTTGGAACTCTACTTCACTAATAGATAAAGTTTACCTTAACCTTTCTCTCGAAGAAATGATTATTACTGCTTTTCTGTCATTGTTAGTACCTGCATGGTTCTTCATAACCAAATTACATTGAGGTAAATACTGCTACTAGGTCCAAGAATTGTTGGATTCTATAGACAGGCCAAGAAGGACAGAAGAGAAGAAATGCTAGGGCCTCAAGGACTGAAGTGTAATTTTATACATTTACATCCTCCAAGCGGCGCATTTGGTGCATGTATGACAGAAGTCTCTAACATGATCTCATGGACCCATTTTCGTTAGAGAGACTGAATAAACAATCCATGAAATAATGGGAGAAGATATGTAGAAAAAAACAGAAAAAAATGATAAGAGGTAATTAAAAATAAAGAACCAATCACATAATCAATATTTATGAGTTTTAGTAGTTATAATTGTTAAATAAAGAAAATTTTATTTTAAAAAATCATAATTTTATTCTTTATAAATTATAATATTGATAATTATTAAATTGTAAATAAAATTCGTTTTTATAAAAGGTTACTCCATCCATGGCATCCACGTGAAATCGTTGTGTGAAAATTTCCACACTTGCTTTGTCAATCATTTTCCTTTCAAAGTCATTTTGACCCTTTCTGCAAGAAAATTTATTTATGGAACAACCGTGTTTAGATGGATTTGATTGATATGTACATATTTTTCATGTAAAAGCACATTAGCTCATGCTAGTATTATCTGCGATGTGATGGTGTTCTATCACGAGTCCCACATTACACGTCTAATAACAAGTTGAAGCTCCTTCAAAAATCCAAAACTTCTTTTTCTATTACTCTCTAGTAACCAATTCTATTCGCTAGTTTAGAGAAGACATTTGCACTTTAGTCTATGTTAGGCCCAATTTTTAGATCTTTGGGTTAGATTTGGATTCGGGTTCGAATTCGGACTCAAGTTTGGGTTAACCAAGCCCAACTTAACTTGGCCTAATTTGAGGTCCGATAATTATAACAAAAATAATGTCATTTTGTAAAAAATGACATAATTTTTTATTTTTAATTTAAAAATAAAAAAGTCAAGTTAGACAAAGTCTAGCTTAAACTCGAGCACAGGCCAAGAGGTCTGAACCTAGTCCTACCCGGGCCATTATCATCCCTGAGCTAGTTTCCTTTTATTAAAATATTAATAAAAGGACCATTTCTTGCTTTAAATTTTTACCTACTCTTGGTTATGATTGAGTGAATGATAGCTCCACATTTATCATAATGGACTTGAATCTTCTCCATCAAAAAAAGACAAATACAAGGTCAAGTAAGTGAAAGATATAAAATTGTAATATTTAAGCATAAATGTGGACCAAAATCTATACTGTGATAATAGCAAGATCTTAACAGCGGAGACCAATTCTTGCTTCAAGATTTATTTTCTCTCAATCTAAACTCAACAAAATGATAGTAGCACTTGTTTTGAAACGTGTCCCTTTCTAAGTGTGTTATGAAGTGTTTCTTAAATGAAAGGCAAAATCATGGGAGTTGCAGTATTTTAATTGTAAAAAAAATAATAGGAGACAAAGGCAGTCTAACACAAGAAATGGATAGCCCAACTGAATTGCATCACTTGTTAAAACCCTCCAAAATGGTTTTACTACAAAGTCAAGGCTTGTGTAGTACTCCTGTCCCTCTTAACCTTTCCTTGTTAATGCCACGATTTCTATTGCAATTACCTGTCATAATAACGAGGCTTTGGTTTAGTTCAACACATCTTAATTATAGGAAAATTGACTTTGTACTATGATTAGCATGATCTTAATTGCATACATCAAATTGATTTGGACCCACTACTGTAGTAGAACCAGATTATGTATAAGATCACTTAGGTAAGAAATCAAGGTTGCCAAGATTTAACCCTAATAAAATATAGCACAAATGATGTGGATTGCCTAGCTGAGAGCTATTCTTTGCCTTACTTTTCACATGCCAAGCTACACCAACCTTCTGCGTTTCTTTTCTTTCCTTGACACTTTGATCCATCACCTTCCATTAAAGTTAGTCTATTTCTTCAACCGCTGGTGGGTCAAAGATGAAGTCATTTAGACAATCACAACCATCCACTTCGAATACCATCAGTGCACCATGTTGTGTCTTAACTTTTAACACTTTGGACTGGCCATGCTCTTATACAATAGTAACACAAGAATATGAGGTGACACTTACAAGCTTCCGAAATTTTCCCAGAACAAATTAAGCGACAGAGAAGTTTTATTACTGAAAGATCTTAAGGTCATTTTTAGGGTGATCCATGTACGTATATTACACATAATCCAGATTTCAGCACAACCCTTTTGCAGATATTTCACTGGTGTACTGGTATGAGTTTTCTGAAGAACACATATTTGTTTTTTTTCCCGCTTAATTTTACTTGGAGTCGAACTTGAAAATAAAAAATAAGCCTTTATTCACTCCACAGTCTTTACTTTTTTGTTGCTGACTTGGTTCTATAAATTCGATGACAAGCAAGTCAATATCGAAAAAAGAAAAACTCAAACAGCCTACAAAGGCTCCTTTGAACTTCTTAATAGTATCTATATATCAAATTCTGGGACTGAGAGGTATGAAATTTACTGATGAGAACATATACTTGTTGAGCAAATTAAATGGTTAACTTCTCTTTAGCAATTTAATATGCAGTACAAATAAAAAATCTGTTATAGTGATCTTCTGTTGCCAGAAGCGTAAATCATAAGAGAACCAACTAAAGTAGGTGAATTATCTCTAGTCATGAAATAAGGACAGAAGCAAAAGTTCAAAAAGAAATTAAAAATGAACTGTAAGAACAGGAACAGAAAACAAAGCATTGATCAGAGCTTGAGTGACAAGTCAAGCTTTTGGAAATCGTCCTTGTTGGTCTTCAATGGGTTTAAACCACCATGATCAAACCAGTACTTCCCAATTACTTCCTTTGTCGGAGAAAATTTTCTGGAACTATCAAATCTTGCCACCCCATTACCACATGAAGATGCTATATATCCCATATGAAAACTCTCAGATGGAAGACGACCAACTGCTGGTTGTTGACCAATAGGCTGTCTAGATAATCCACTCTGACCATACACAGTTGACTGCAGGCTAGTACCGATAGTTGATGCTGGCCAAAATGATGGCTTTTGGATCATAGAGTGCACTTGAATTCCTAGTGATCTATTTAGTGAACCATGCAAAGGAAGAGAAGCAATGCTAGTGTATTGATTAGAGTTCGCCCCAGGGTGACCAAGAGCAAAAGGGCCTGAGCCTAGTCTTTGTCCACGTTTAGCAAGTGTTCTTTCTCTCTTATGTGCATTTTGGTGACCGCCAAGAGCCTGTGAGCTATAGAATTTTCGATGGCAATAGTTGCATGAAAACACTCGAGGCTCAGTTTCAGTACCTTGTCGAACATCTGATGACTTCTGCAATGAATTCTCGTCCATACCATGGAGGAGGTTGAGTTCTGGGTTCGAACCTTCATTGGAATCTTTGCTAGATAGACTTAGATCCAATACAAGTTCATGATTCGTGATTTCTTGGTGCACCTTTTGACCATTTTCTTCGAAATCTTTCCCCTCTTGTCGGCTCTCCACTGAAGCTTGAAGCCTTGGAACATGATTTGAAACTGATACGATGCTGGAAGTCTCAGAGATGCACGCTTCTGATCTTGGTGGCTCCATGTGTTGGATATGAAGAAATGATTTTGAGCCCTCAGTGAAGTGAGCAAATATTGGATTTAATAGCAAGAAAGGTGAAATGTTGCTTTGCAAGGGTCATAGATGCTATGTTCTATCTATGGAAGGCAAACCTACTGCCTTACAGTTAAGAGGTCTTAATATGGTGAAGACTTCAAGATCGGGACTTTTGGTTGAGAGAAGGAAAAGATAGAATAGAGAGTAGAGCTGCAGTAGTGTAGTCAAGCCTTTGGTTTAGAAGTCTTTGACGTTCCTTAGATATACCCCATTGGTATTGTCTCTTCCATTTCCGTCTTGGCACTCCTATCACTATTTTATATACTTGCAGTTGTAGCCTTAGGTGAAGAGAGCGTTTTAACCTTTTGTGGGTCTGCACAGGTTTTCTGGCATATAAAATCCTAGATGATAGTAATAATTAACGTCCTTTTCTTTGGGCATTCCTCATTCTGAAGATGTAGCATGACACATCCCAGAAAATATGTGGTATTGTGGAGTCCATAGCCCATGTGGTCGATTTGCAAAATCTAACTTATGTACACTTCTGTTCTTGTCTTGCATGCTTGCTCATCCAACATACTAACAGTGACTTGTCCAAACTGCTTCTAGGATCGCACTATTGGATTGAACTTAATCCATACCATGGGTGCACCGTATTTTTTCCCCCCCTTTGTATTTACTTTCCTAAAGAAATAAAGAAAATTTCGTTTATCAACATACTATACATCACCAAGTTTCCTATATATGAATTATAGGTTTGACAATATTGGTCGAGCTTGACTTCAGGTTAGATGGTAAGATTTGTTATATTATTTTTAGATTTTTATGTGCATTCTAATAGGAAAAAAGTAAAGGGTAGGCGAATAATTAGAGGATGTTGATTGAAAGGTTATAGTTAAGGTCATCAAGTTGAGATCTACAAGTCATTATTCATCTTGTTGAAAGCCTTATACCTGGCTATAATGCTTAATTATATGGACATGTGAACTAAGTCAAAAGTTTCTTAGCTATTATACTCATAACTCCTAAGGTAACTTTGCTACAGTTTGTAGATTATGTGCGAGGCCATTTGCATGATTAGATCTCGTGATAAATTTTGAGCTCTCAATGTTTATTCATAGTCTTGTAAGTAATTTTGCATTTAATTAAGTCTTCAAAAAGTTTCCTACTCCTCATTCATAGTTTTGTTGAGAGGTAATTCCTTTTTTTTTCCCCTTTCTGTCGTAAGTACACAAAATCATTTAACGTATAGCTGCAACTTCTCCATATACGAAAGCCTGTTGAATCCTCACAGTATTGCTCTTCTGCAAATCTTAAAGGAGGGATTTGTCGGAAAGGTGTATAGTTGATGCCAATTAATTAACAAGTGGTATAAATATTCTCTTCTTATTTAAAAAAAATAGATATGTATGTATTAGTTAAAATTGACATCATAATAGTCCTGTCCTGTAGTTGCCGGAGTACGGAGGTTTCCAAAATAAGGCAACTTTGTTTTGAAGCATGTTTTGTTTACTTCACCTCTTAGCAAAGAGTGTATCATAAGCTGAGCTTTAGCTTAATGAAAAATTCTTTCCTCTTTTATAAGTCTTAACACTCTTAAAGATAGCAACAACAGAATCGTACGTATTCTAACTTTTTGATATGATATGCATTTAAACTAACAAAAATATAAGCTACAAACATTAACTTCAGACCTTACTCATATAAAAAGAAAATCTAGGTTTAGAATATTTGAAGCACTAGCTAGGAAGCTATTAAAGTTAATAATGTCAAATGTGGAGCTTCACAAAAACGTTTCAATAGTATTGTACATTAAAAGGAGTGAATAAAATTTGACTTCCTAACTAATGTAGCCCAATGTTACATTATTACAACATATATCAAACCAACTTTCCAAAAGCTATTACAAGTTTTTAGTATGCATTCAAAAGGGAAATTATAATACTAGCTTAGAACTTGCCAAGAGAAAACTAGCTTTAAGAGCCTCTCATGACGACTAGTTAGAAAAGCATTAAAAATAACATTAATCAATATATGAAAAGGAACAATATTGAAGCTTTAATTTCCCAATTAACGTAGAGATTATATTCAGGCAACATTGCACTACGAAACTTGTTAAAAACACATACTCCTAGGGATTTCTAGCTACTGCTATATAGTTCATGGTGTGATTAGCTAGTTGATTAGGTGCAATACAATGTTGGATTTGTCGTTTTAAGAGTTAGGTGGGGTTCCATCCTTGAAAGAAAAAGAAACCAACGAAAGGTGTTCTTCTATCAGTTATATCTGTAGTCATTATCATCTATATACTAGGAGAAATGATAGTTTTTTATAGGGATTTATCACCCAACTTCAATTTCATCTCTTTATTTTACTTGGAAATTAATTCTTTGACATTTGATGGGTAAGTGAGAACTATATTTGAAGTTTATGGAAGCCACCTCTTGCTTGCTTCTTTCATGTTTTCATAAGAATAGAGGTCATACTAATAAAGCTCGACCCGTGTCCGCGTATGATTTGGAAATTTTTTAGGGTAACGTGTGATGGTAATGGTGGATGAAATTAAGCATACGAAAGTTTATTAAAAAGTCAAGATGTTCTTGTATATAAACACTTGAGCCGATTTACCTTTTTTTTTTTTTTTCCTTTTACGGCTAGTTGTATAGAAATTAAAATGCAGAAACGAAAAAGGATAAAAGATAATTTCCAATAACACACGTAGCATAATTATTATTCTGATTTAATCAAAAATTTTAATTTAAATAACTCAAATAATGCATGCATTTATTTCCATCAAACATGATCATAATAAACACAAAACATAAGATGTATAAAAATTAAATTAAAAATTAAAAAGCCTATTAAAATTGGATAAAAGATTTTTTGAAATATTAAAACAAATCTTCTATGCAAAATAATAATTAACTTGTTGTTTACTTGTCAACAGTAATGAACTGAGTTTCACAACACGCAACAATACCAATACTACTAGATTGATTTAGTGTTTATTAGCATATTAAAATCGAAGCATGTATAGTTTATAGGTTGTTTGTGTATACACACGCACACGCAAACGTCACAAAATCATAGGACGGTCCTTCTCTATAAAGCCTATTGGCTTCAGAATGATCATTAAGAGAGAATATTGCAAGGTATCATTCATTGTTTACAGTAGTTCCATTGAAATAAGTAAAATATAAAGAGGGATTAACTAAATACCGTTAGATTAAGTTGCATTGTGCTTTTTATTCATTAGACTAAATATATATATAAAAAATAACAACATACAGTACTTTTTAACCATGTGAAATCACATTACAAGTGTCTCTTTAGCTAGTGAAAAGTCCTAATCAGTCCGTACAATTAGATTGCACTAAGTGGAATTAAATATACTGACCGATTATTGATGAAGTGCTTGTTAAATTAATTTACACTCAATCTGATGTTGCAATAAAAAACTGGTTCCGCAAAAACAAACCCGTATACGTACAGTACTCCTCTATCATTGTAAGTTAATTAATTACAAGAATCCTTCAATCATTTTCCATTATAAATTGATTTCAAGCGATTTTGGTCCCCTATGGTCTTGAAAATAAGCAAAAGAAAGCAAACTAACGCTGTCAGGATGCATTGTTTAAGGGAATCAGTCCAAATCAAATGCCTTGGCCAAATAAAAACCTAGAGATTCTGAGCATCAAACCACAAGACCCTAGGGTTTATCTTTTAGTGGCTCCAACGTAGAACTTTGCCAAAAATGAAAATGTTCACATTTGGAAAATTACTAGGGTGATGGGTGAGTTATTGAAAGCTACTTCGAATCTTGGACTTCTAATGTTTTTAAAATGATTGGATGCTCAAAGATATAGTTTTCAACATCTTATTAAAAGTTTTGGCATTGATCAGTGACTATTCTATCATTCAAAGGATACATCCATATCATATACGTACATCCCATAATTTCTTTTCATTAATTTTGATACCGTGAATTAAAAGGAACTACTGTGATTTACATAATTATACTCAAAATTTCTTATAATCATGTTTAAATTTTGTTATGATTACTCATGTAATAGGAATCAAATCCAAACTCACACATGCGGTTGAGCAGAAGAAGACATCCTACAAACTATAGAAGGGTCACTTTATTTCACTATCGTTGAAGAGTTGGTGAATTAGTTTCCCTTAAAAAGTAGAAGTTGGAAAATTTCAATCGCACGAGTTGGTCTAAGGAAAGGGTTTTTAAATTATAAGAAATACTATTTTTACTTATTGTGCAATATCAAATATGAGTTTAATTATTATGAATTTAGCATCATAGTCAAGAGATAAAGAGTTTTTTTTATTTATTAGATTTCAAATATATAGCATAAACTAATGTCCCTACTCACAAATTTTTTAGGCCGTAGGAAATGTTGATCCAACTAATATTCAAGGTCAAATGGCGTAAAATAATACATGGTCTCTTTCTCAAAACTGTATTTACAAAATAAATTAAGCCTTCAATTTTATATGTTCGACGTACCAAAACAGCTACAAGCTAGCTTCATTGTTGTGCACTATTTTATATACTAAGACTAAACATCTAAATAGAGACGTACCTCTTAAGAAGTTGACACGTGCTTACAATTTCATTAACCTTGAAAAAGACACCTTCAACGAGTTCTTGTTGAAAGTTACATGGCTAGACCATGATTAATTAACTACAGATACACGTAAATTACGCAATTCCAACTATGATCAGGTACATAATTGGATATTGCTAAAGTAGAGGAGACACATTTGCACCAAACTTGATGCCTAATGAACAATTAATAATAATGTTGTTTACTCTTTCTTTTTATTTTAACACACCTGCTTAAGCATATAATTAATTAACAAAATAAAAGTCATTTATACAAAATTACGTATCAAAATCACATGACAAGCACTAATCACATTAATAATGAAACTTCCCATCTTAAAAGAAGTGAATAATGCAACTTAGTGAACTCATCATTTTCTTTGACATCGATATTAAAGTTAGTTGAATGGCATGACCTTAGTAATTCATTGGCCAGATAGCCCCATTATTGAGGACTTAATATTAGCAGCATGCAGCAGTTGGCACTTGATCATATAATAACATTGGTTTTAATCACGATGGTTAGGATGGAGTGCCGTATATATTAATGTGCCATTAGCAATCAATCGCCTATTATGAAAAAATAGGAGAAAAGGGTGTTCAGAAAAGTTGTAGGTCATCGAACTTCTTAACTTGGTGTGAAATAAATTTTAAGTTGTCTCTTTTACAGTATAATTTTTATGTTTGCTCCTATAAAAAAGAAATAAAATAATATTCTTTTTTTAATAAGGAAGAAAAATTTACAGTAACAACTTTTTGATGCACACTTAACGGAGCATTGAATTTGGGTGTGAACTCCTTGAGATGTCACATTGGGAGTTGTTGGTATCATCTGACAGAAACGTGACATAACAGAGTGATTATCATTGATGAAGGAAACTATCCAGTTACACTTTCGTTAGGCTTCAGTCTTCACTCAAGTCAGTAAGTAAAATTACAAAAGCCCAACTCTTAAACACAGGTACGGTTTGTCATTATTTTATTATCATTTTATTGTTTCTTAATTATTATCGTGTATTATTATTATTATTGCTATTATTTTACTATTATTAAGCGTTTATTAAGTCTCTTACTAGCTTTAGTTTTTTTTATTATTCTTACTAGTATTATATCTTTATTATTCTTCTTATATTATTATTTTTATTATTTTGTGATTAGTATTATTAGTGTTACTTGAATTTATTTTAGCTCTGTCTTGAGATTTGAGTTTTTTTTTATTATTATTGCTATTTAGTGTTTTTATTTTTGGCTGCAATCTGCATCATTCGTATATTATCTCATTTGCATGTAGGTCCACCGGAAACAGCTTCTCTACTATATAGGGGTAAGGCTGCGTACTATCGGACCTTCTCATACTTTGCTTCAATGTGAGATTTCAGACTAGGTGATGATGATGATGATGATGATGACTAATAAATAATACATTTAACAATTTGTAAATTACATGTATTTAAAGTCAAACAATTAATCTAAATAATCATTTGATTACTTAAACTCGTAAGATTCAATAAACTCAAGTACTTATTTCTTACGAAATGAGAATATTTTGTTTGATCTTAACATTTTTTTTGTATTTTATTCTTTTTCATCTATAATCATTCTTATCAAGTAGCATAAGTCGTGTGTATAAATAGTGATTATTCAAGTAATATAATATATAAGTTTTTCTTTTATTAATTCTCTTCATGGTATTAAAATTATATACTAATGGATATACTAATTTCTTTTACTTCCTCAATAATTTAAGATTCTTTTTTTCATAGCATTAACAAGCAAAAATTATTAGTACTTTCTATTCCATTTCATAATAACATCAGTTATAACTATCTGCTGAATTATAAGAACTAAAAAATATGATCTAAAGATCACACAATATCTTTAAAAGTAGACCTTCATCCTAAATACGTCTCATTCAGTGAATCGAAGTCCCATCTTCTTCCTTATGAAATTCTTATTCAAATTCACCATACCACACTAATATAGTAAAATTGGCCATTCACACAAATAACAACTCTTATCCTCCTCTTACTGTTCCACCCGCTCAATAACCATAACCATCGACCAATTGAGGAAAATTACTACAACCTCAAGAACAATAATAACAAGAGAAATAAAGTGTAAGAAACTAAATCAACGCATACGCAATTTATGTTAAAAGCCCCTCTCAACTAGGAAAAAATCACGGTTCGAATTTTCACGGACTAAAATCAATCCACTATAATAATCAAGAGTATAATCGGCAACCAACAACAATAGTCTTAACAACAAGTGCAATTATCTTTAGGTTTTAGTACAAATTGGAAAACTTAATCAATTTAGTACTCTCTACAAACCCAAGAGATACCAACATTGAATACATGTCGACGATGATCCGCTTCCTTTTAATTGTCTCACTAAACAGTTGTCTTCTCACACGTCAAAATAATAAAGTAAACCTCTCTTTTCTCCTCCTTTGTTATGGTGTTTACGACAACGCCCTTTGTAGTAAAAAAGGGTAAAGCCTGTTTATCTCATCATAAATTGACTTCTCTAATAAGCCATCAAAACCTACCAACTATAGGCCAATCAAAGAACTTTTTACTTAGTACTCCGCCACTTGTAAGTAAAACAAAGCTCACCCTTGCAAAACTCACATAACTAATATTAAGAATTTGGGGAGATACCTAACATATTCTTCCCTCAACCCAAATCACTAAACACCTCCACTTCATCCAAGAATCAGACTTTCTTTTTCACGACCTTGTCCCTCCGGATGCAATGGCCTTCCACATAACAAATGTTGTTGTCAGCATTTCTCCTTTGCATCACCAAGCGAGCACCATGATACACTTTACATTACCTCCCACTACCAATATATATATGTTTGTACTTTGCCAATTCACCCAAGGAAATAATGTTAGCACAAGCACTTGACACATATCTCATATTGTGGAAGGTTTGGGTCATACCATCATCAAGCTTCATCCTCACAGTTCCCATGCTTTGGACCTTCAATTTTTAATCACGCACCATATTGATGTGGCCATACTCTTCATCTTGGTGCAAAGCATCAAACAAGGCTTGGTCTCTACAAACATGAACTGATGCGATCGAATCTAACATCCTACTCTCTTGGCCCTCCTTCACCCCATCATGAGTAGTCAATAACAAATCACCATCACCTATTACCACTTTAGCAGAATCACCATCATCATCTACTTTAGTCTTGCCCTTCTTATATTGCATCAAATAGAGACTCTTCAAGTCCTCCATCATCTTCAGATAACGGCTTTGGATGTGGCCTTTCTCCTTATAATAATAACACTCTACGTTACTAAAGTCTTTCGTGTGCAATTTCGATCTACTCCTTGAGCCATCTCCCCTTCTCTCTTGATTCCTTCCTCTCTCAAACTCCCTCACAACTAATGCTCGATCACCATCACCCGAAGAACCTCTATCAACATATGTCATCATACTTTCATTCTCCCTCAATACCGCCATAGCTTCATCTAGCGTAATCTTCTCCCTACCAACAAGCAACATCATGATAATCGGTTGGTAGGACTTGGGTAGTGAAATCAACAACAAGAGATCTTGTTCTTGATTAATGATCTTCTCATCCGTATTCTTCAAATGGGCCATTAGTTGGTTGAACAAATTAATGTGGTCCTGCAAGATTGTACCCTCCTCTACCCTCAATTGGTACAACTCTCATCTCAAGCACAAGATGTTAGTCAATGATTTGGAGGCATGCATACTTTGGAGCTTATCCATCAAAGCTTTTGGATTTGTCGCACTCAAGTTGTTGTACTTGATCTCCGAAGTTATAGCCAATTGAATCGTACTAATCTCCTTCTTCTTCATCGACGCCCATTTGACATCATTCAAACTTTCGGCTTGTCCACTTTCAAAGTCACATATAAATCTTCTTATACCAACAAGTCCTCAATAGTACTCTTCCATATTCACAAGTTTATTTTTCCATCAAAAAAGGGAACATGAAATTTGGAAGCACTGTTTTCACCCATTCTCTTCTCATACTAATTCCTCCCTAAATCAAACAAGTAGTAATTTTTCCTATACAAGGATCCTCTAACCACATCTTTGATACCACTTATTGAGGAAAATTACTACAATCTCAACAACAATAATAGCCAGAGAAATAAAATGTAAGAAACTAAATCATTACACACAATTTACGTGAAAACCCCTGTTGGACCCCGATTTTCTTCTTGTTATATGTTGGGGTTTAATTCTATTATTTTGTTGTGATTAGGCTTTAATTTTAATGTTTTTGAGGGATAGAATTTTTTTTAAGATTGGAGTTATTAAATGGAGAAATTAAGATTGATGGGTTTAATTTTTGAAAGCATATGGTGTAAATTGAAATTGGAAGAACAAGAGTTAGTGTAAGGGTATTTTTGGAAGTTCACTAATGAAGTTAGAATTTAAGCCTAACAAGGAGGGG
>JANQBM010000005.1:6090447-6108337 GCA_025594535.1 Erythroxylum domingense
CGGAGGTAAATTTAAGCGATCATGTTCGTTTAAGTATGCCCTGGTGGGGAATCCCTCCCCCGCGAGCCCCGGGTCCGAATGTTCCGCTGGATGTCGGGCCCGGTGGGCCCGCCCCGTGGGAGGGGTTCCAGCAACCCCTCTTAACTAGGGAAAAAATTACAGTCCAAATCTTCATGGGCTAAAATCAATCCATTATAATAATCAAGAATACAATCGTCAACCAACAAAAATAGTCTCAACGACAAGTATAATTATTTCTAGGTTCTAGTACAAATTGAAAAACCTAATCAATTCAGTACTCTCTACAAATCTAAGAGATACCAACATCGAATATCTGTCAATGATGATTCGCTTCATCTTGATTATCTTACAATGACAAATATCCCACATGCCAAAACAATGGAGTAGAATTCTCTTTTCTCCTCCTCTGTTCTGGTTTTTACGACAACCCTTTTGTAGCAAAAAAAAGTAAAGTTTATTTATCTCATTATAAATTAGCTTCTCCAACAAGCCACTACAACCTACCACCTATGGGGTAATCAAAGAACTCTTTACTTGTAAGTAAAACAAAGTTCACCCTTATAAAACTCACATAGCTAATATTTGAAATTTGGGAAGATACCTAACACTACCAATTTCACGTCTCATCGCATAAATTATGGTTCCTATCAAATATGTAATCTTAAAAGTCATCCTATTGATAAATGTAGAAGACAATATGAACCACGAAACAATATCTTTGCTCAAGCAAAATTTTTCTCAGGCGCTAATGCAACCACCTAGCTTCTTTACAAACAGTGAGACTTATTACATTCTTGTCCAAGTAATCCTCAATGGCTTGTTAATTATAGTACGAAATATCATATTACTCTAGATTTATTTAATCTGCATATAGCTAATGATTATACTAGCAGTGATCAGCTCCATGTTAGTAATAGTTAAGGAATGCACATATCTGCATTGGTAATAATACTATCAACTCTAGCATGGTAATGGTCAAGGTATGCACATTTCTGAAATTGGTAATAGTACTATTTATTCATTAATTTTTCTTGATAATTCTTGTCTATTTGAATTATGGCCTTTTCATTTTTAGGTGAAGGATCAAGTATCGAAACCAATTCCATTGGAGAGAACGAAAAAGAATGACCTTGACCTGCTGCACAATAACAATAACAAGATCTCAGTAAAAATCTCATTGAGACACAAAGTCTGAGAAAGTCTAGAAGTATACAGTTTTACTCTTAATTAGTTGAAAATTTGTTTCTGATAAAAATAAAGAAAAAAGACTAAAGAAAAAGAAAAAGAAAATTTTTTTTAAGAACTATTTGAAGAAAATACAAATAAATAATTGCTTAAAATTAAAGAAGAACATCTCTATATAAGATTTTTTTTTTCAATTTTTTAGTTCGTCAAAGTTTTTTATTGAGAGTCAAATTTTCAGCAAGTTCTAACAGAGTCATATCATCTTGAACACCTCCTCACAATTTTTCTTAGAACTTTTTTTCTTTTCTCTTATAGTCCCTAAATATAATCTCGTTGCATCTTTTTGGACTCAATTCACTTGGGTATATATTTTGAAAAAATAAAAGTGATGTTTATGATGTATTTCTTCAATTCCAAGTGATGGTATTCAAAAATTTTAAAGCGATTGGGTGGTGAATTTCATAAACTAACTTCATATTTTTAAAACTATTCATCGACCTTGCTTGTCCCACACACAAGAATAAAATGGGACAGGAAAAAAAATGTCAGTGCTTAATTGATGTTGTTCTTACTTTTATAGTACAAAGTCTAAGTGTCTTTTAACTTTTTAGCCCTACGCTTTCCAACATGCAATTTTTGCCTACATTGAGTACTGGTCAAATTCTTTATTTTAAATTAAACAACCAAAAAAATTAATTTTCAAATTTTTCATCCTTTTAATTGTGCTATTTATCATTTATTGCGTCCTTATAATACATATAAATTTATTTTCATAGTAAAAAATGAGTACATTTGAATGAAAAATAAAATTAATATATAAATCAATATTTTATATATTAATTTCAATTTTACAGTTGAAATTAATAATTTGATGACATGAAAGGTAACAAATGGTAGATGCTGCTGTTATGTGAAACTTAAGCAACTTTCACTCACTTAATTAGCCTACTACTAGCTAGCTAGTCACAAGAACAACCTTTGGCCAATGTCTTTGTCTTGATACGTTACAACGTAAACATTTATATATTCTTCTTTTATGAGTTGAACCTAGTAAATAGTAGACAAGGTTTGAGCTTGAAAATTTTACTCTAGCCTGTAGAAACCATTAGTCTGTGGTGTAATTGATGTATATAGTTAAACAGGTAAATCGAGAGAGAGACAGAGAGAGGAAACGGATAAATTCATGAACAAGCATGTTGAGAGAAAGTTGGGAAAAGAAGACAATATGATGGTTAATCTGTTTTTACCCCAGAAATGAGACAAGGTAATGATAACATAGATGTTTGAAACTAACCAAAGGCTTCTCTGTAACAATGATTGTGGAAGTATGAATCCACAGTCTTTACTTCTGTTATCCTCCCGTTGATTGTTGGCAAACGAAAATGGACTTCATCTTATTCATATCACCTCCTTTTGGAAATAAAATAAGTTAGGTTTTAAATTGTAAATGGCAATTATAATTATGAACTTAGTACAGTTGTTATGACCTCATATTGTTATCAAAAAATGACAAAGGATTCAATTTTGATGCTGAAATAAAAAAATGAGTTTAAAATTTTAATCTGAATTTATTTAAATTAATTTGGAAATTCAATCAAGACCGAACTTTATAAAATAGGTAGGATTAAGTTTATGTAAAAATTTAGGTTGGATTCACTGTATTAGTGTATTGCTAAACCTAATTAAGTTTGTGAAGACAGGGAGAAAAAATAGAATTTTAGGTTATGCCACGATCCTGACTAGCTTAGGAATTACCTTCCAACTAGGTTAATGCAACTATTCCAATACAGAGCAAAAGCTAAGGAGTATCTTCTCCACTCGTGGAGGCTAAACGTTAGAGTACATCCAACTCTCTCCATGTTTGAAGGCAACCTTTGTTCCTCTACGTGGGACACTGCCTAAATGGATCCGGTGAATCCAAATGAGACGGTTTGCCATACGTGCACAGACGATAGAGAGACTTATGAATAGCACATCAAGGGGACATTAATTCCCACTGGTCAGCACAAGAGATGCAGTCTGTGGTTAATGAGTGGCGGAGCTGAAGGCGGGGTGGGGACGGCGACAAGTGGCCGACAAGTAGATGAAGGAAGTTGATGTGTAGCAGCCCCCTCATGCAATTCCACAATAATGGCCTATACTAATACAACCTTTTTTTTTTTCTCTTTAATTTGAGAATTTGTAGCTATCCTTTGATCTTGCATTGAATATATTTGTGATACACCTAATAATTCTTAAACTACATGATAGATAAGTTTGATGGTTCAATAAATTCAAGTTAAACAATACAAAGTTAAACTGAATTTTTTCTACATTTAAATTAATACAAGTTTTGAAATTTAATTCAAATCCTCAAATACTTGTTAATATTAATTAGTAATATCATGTCTCTCGGAATAAATTAAGTAGTTTTTCACTTAATTACAACAAAATTTACATTAATTGTATTTTATTTATTTTTTAATTACTTTAGATCATTTTTCTTCTTATGATTTATTTCGATTTTAAATCTTTTAAAATTTAAAAAGTCTTAAATACCAAAATCTTTTAACCTGATTGAAAGAAAAATATATTCAAAGAGTGTATAATTACAACCGAATGGATGATTGCCACTATAAACAAGATAAATGATTTTAACGAAATAATACTTGACATAAATTAATACTTTATAAATTTGATTGTTATATTTTTAATTACTAATATTATAAAACTTGCCATATATATATATATATATATATATAAACTTCAACTCATTGCAAAACTTGATTCATTGCCCATCTTTTCTTCTCCATCTGAATGACTGGATGAAGCAGGGAAAAGGGTGTGGGAATTGATAGATGGGAAGAGAAAAAGATGGGTAATGAGTGAAGTTTGGCTTTTGGATTCATGTGCCTGTCTATTGCAATAGAGAAACGGATGTGATTCCTTTGTTGGGTTTGGCTTGCTTTGTCTAATCAAGAGTTGGACCCAATATCTCTTTGTTAGATTCCTTTGTCTGTCTATCATTGTGCAAGAGTGTGTTTGTCTAAGTAGTAATCTTCCTGAGTTGAAAGCCTCCCATCCCTATCCGTCCGCATTGGAATATCAAACTGATATGATGTATTTTACTAACTCAGGTTCGCATTTCTCTCCACTTCTCGAATGTCTGATCTTATGTATTTATGGTGGAATCATGACTGCAAAATTTAACCTAGTCCACACTTCGATTTGTTCAATGACCACTCACTATTAGTTACCATCTTTTTCCAATAAAATATAATTTCATCCCTACATTTTGGTTAATGTGCCTATAATATGGAAATAGGTTTGAGTTGAGTAGCACAACTTAGCCTAAACGTGATTTTATCATTATCATTTGATAGTAAATGTGGCACTTTTACATTAAAAAGAATACCACCTACAAGATTGGATAAGTAATATATAAACTACAAGAAGATCAAGGAAATAGTACTCGACGTGTAAACAACTTAGCATGTGCCAAAAAGTAACTTCAAAATTTATTAGGGTCATCGGGTGCAAGTTACAATGTCACAAAATAGGGATCAATATGTACAACAATCAGCTTCAACATGAACCTGTCAAGAATTCCTCTTCTCAGCAAACTCCATAGACCAGTTGTTTACATCCAGGTCCGCGGTCTGCTTGACAAAACACGTCTATCTCAGCACAAGCCTTTAACATTCCAAGGGAAAAACATGTTCTTTATTTGATTGCTCTAATCTACACTATTAACTTCACCTTTTTTCTTTTATATGGTGAATGCAAGTGCAGAACTTTCCTCTCATAAGCAAAACCTTGGTTTTTGGCCTCAGCAAGTGAAGCAACACAGGTATGGATGCAGCTCTACCCTTTTAGGCGTACCAAGTGCCACATCAAAGTTGCATATGCACCTCAACATACATCTCCAACTCAACTCTGTTAGGGACCAACAAACTAATCGTCTCTTCAGCTCTTGAGGGGTTTCTTCAGGAAATGAAGCTTGTAGTTAAACCCTTACAGAACTCAGATGCCTCTGCCTTAAAGCATACATATCTCGGATCAGGCCAAATTCCCAAGCATTATCAAGCAAATAAAGAACTCACAAAGCCAGGCATTTAAACTCCACTGCAGATACCCATCGTGTGACTCTGTCTGGCTTCATAATTAGCTGATAGTCTTCTTGCCCATAAACTTTGATTTGGCAACCAAGAAACTGGGAAACCAAGCATTGCACACCATCTTAAACTCAAGAGGGTAAAAACAATATCTTCATGGCCTTTAAACAACTTAACTATTCGCAGCTCAGCTTCTGAGTCTTCAGAAAGGATGTAATCCTCCTCAAACTTGTCCTTCATTCCTTCCCAAGTTTCATCTCCTTGGCAGATCATCCTCACGGCCATAACTTGCAACGCTTCCACAGCAGTGCTGAAAAGTTCTTGTTTTATATATGCATAGAATATACAGCGACATGTAGTTGTATCAGGTAACACTTTTTCACGATACATCTGCTCAACAAGCATTTCAATAATGTCGATCCGTCCCTAAAATTTGATTAAAAGATGATCAATTTCAGTAACAAATCTGACCTAATGGCCCAAAAAAAAGGAGTAAGCGTATGCAAATGTTTAAGTGGTACAGAATATGTACTCACAAACTCAGAAAGAGGAAAACGGAGCAGGTGGTAAATATATCGATTACCTTATGGCGTGCTTCATGAAGAATGTTATTATACAACTGTATGTCAAACACAATCCCTTCTCTACGAGCTTGATTTAAAATATTCCATGTTTCTTCAAAGTTTCCATCTTTTAAAGGAATCTGACAGAAAATCAACCAAAAAATAACTAATTTACAGAAGAAGTACAGAAGGCTAGCATAGAAGAAAAGCTGCACCAATTAAATAAAAGAATAAAGAATTGCATCCATCGATACAACAGAACTAAACTTCCAAAATTTCCACATTTGAGAGTCTCGGATAATATAAAATAAGCAACATGGACCATTTTGATGGACAGACAGCACCTATAACATACAGGTCCAATCTTACTAAAGACAGCCGGGAGGAGAACCAGTCTATGACATAGATAAGATACAATCACGTAATAATGCCACGAGAATAGTTCTTGACAATACATTTTTCCATGTCACAATTCTTTGTGCAGGTATTAAGGCAGAAGAGAAATGTAAAAACAAAATGAACACCGATAGATGAGAGATATGTCAAAAGAGGATATGAAGAATGCTTATGTAGACAGCTATGCTCTGCACAAAGCAAAGGGATATAGAAGACATAGTTACTGAACTTATCACAGTTGGTAGAAAGTTCCTGAGGTCCACATAGATTACCTTGACAAGAGAACCATAGGTAACATTAGTTGGAAAAAATCCATCACGCAACATCTGTGAAAGCAGTGAGAAAGCAAATTTGCATTGAAGATCCACACAACACTGAATCATTATATTATATGTGTTCCCATCTGGCCATAAATCTTTTGACTTCATACTTTTGAATGTTTCAAATGCCAAGTGGTTCTGCATGCAAAATAAAAAGCTTATTCTAAAAAGATGTTACTTTACCAAAAAAAAAAAAAAAGGTCATCAAGTAGCAACAAAGGGACTTACTTCTTTAGCTTCAACAAGAGAATGCAGCACTTTATTATAAATAGGTGTTCCCAAGAAAGCATCCTTGCGTAGTAAATAGAGTTTACTGCGACAAAAAAGGTCTTCTGCCTTTCCTAAATATTGCAAAAGCTCTTTTATCATCCCTGCTGCTCCAAGAGCTTTCATCTGATGAGAATAAATTAGGAACAATACAGAAGCTGAGGCTCTTAAAAATGCAAGGAATGAAGGTACATGCAAGATTTCCCCATGAGTGATAAACGTAGCCGAGCAGTAAATGAAATGACTGATGCAAGCAAAATGAAACAGGAGTTCAACAGCATTTAGAGTTAACTCATAGTGCTTCAACAAGATTATATTAACTTCACGAGCAAGATGCAGATGTCTACATTATAGCGGGCAGTCAAAAAAGTGTACCTTCGTGAGGCATTTTCAAGTATCAATATTCTCATGCACTACTGAGTGGACACTCCATGCACTGTGGCAAAAACTAATGTAAATTTGTCTTCTAGCAAATATTAAGTCAATGCCTATAAGTATTACTAGAGACGGCTACATAGCTTTTTCTTCTTTCTCAAAAAAGCTGGAAATGAGCATGCATTCATCAGAGATCTAGATCAAGAGAAATCTATATCATATTGGCATGATAGTGAATGCTTAGTGTTCTATATCTTCCTTACAGAGGACTACAACAACTGCCATGACTCTGTATTCCAGTCCATACTTCAAGCAGAAAATACACTGGTAAATGACCACATGAATAAAGTGAACAAGGCAGGAAAGTACCAAGTACTTCATGGAGCAATGACTGTGCTGAATACCGTTACTAGCCATATCCATTTCTATAGCTTTTATTCTTTTTGCAATGTCTTCATGAGTCAACAAATCGGCTTTTTGATATGGAGAGTCAAAAGCACCAAATAGTAAAAACATTAGCTCATACGTCCTGATGTCTGGACGGACTTTTAATTGTTTCATTTTTGCCAACATCCGAACTGCACGCTCACGTTGGTCCTGTATGATTACAGCAAAGAATTATCAACTGATATTGTGAATCCTTGAGTAGAACACCCAAGAGTAAAATATGATGATACCACAAGACAACTCTCCTGAAGAAAATGAAGGTTCTTCAATTAAATATATTGTCATGAAACAAGTGAAATACAGACTCTCTATATATCAATGAAACAGACGAAAGGTTAAGAAAATACAAACAAGTACCCCAGATCAACCATCAAGAATTATTTGATTATGCACAGTTTTAATGACTACAGCAGAATGCCGACTACTTGTTCCCCTTATTACCTGAGACAACACGAACTAAGGAAACATTATCACTTTAGAAAACTGTTATGTGGCCGTGCTTGGGATCCAGTCCAAGGATAATTCTTAAGAAAGTTAATCTCTTTCCCTTTATTTTCGTTGGTTCCCTTCCTTGCAGAACCTATTTTTTGGTGATGAAAAAAACTGGCAGCACTTGTCAAAGACAAGCTCTGCCGAGATTGGGCTAAATTACTCTACTCCTAATTAGCTAATTTTTTATGATAACTTCCTCCTTACTCTATTGCATAACGTAATAGCCTTATATAGGCAAACAAACACAAAAGGTCCACCTAAACTAGGACTCCTATTCAAGCTGTTTTAGGACTCTTAGAAAGACTCCTATTCAAGCTGTTTTTTATTAACATAACTATAAAAGAAACTAGTGCAGAAATAATAGAGAAATATTAGACTTCTACTAAAAATCAAATACTCCTCTGATAGACTCTTAATAAAACACTGATCAATATCAAAAACACAAAAGCAAACCAAGGGAACCTAGATCAACCATCAAGATTATTTGGTTCGGCGTATCTTTCATAACTAGAGTGGAATATTGAGACTCTTACTCAGTAGCATTTGAGAAAAATCCACCCATCAGACTCCCTCACAAAACTTCTGACTCAAGGGAAAAAAATATCAATTAATAAGAACCTATCATCAGATAATAAATTGAATGATGTTTGCTGACCATCTTCTCACATGCATCAAGAAATGCATTATAAGGATATGCAAATGGACAGTTTGACATCTGATCCAACAAAGCCTCTGCTAGATCTAGTTCTGTGGCCTTGCAGCATCCCACAGCAAGGGCTGCAAGAGTTGAATCAAGTGGCTTCAAATTCTGCTGTTGCATTATCCTCAGCTGCAGAAATATGGAAAAAGACAAGTAGTTAGTTTACAAAGAAACAAATGTTCCAAAAGATTTCTTTCCTTTTCTCCTCTTTAAGTTTGTGCATGTCTATATGTTGCAGGGTAGGGGAGGGCGAGAGGGGTCCTTGCAAGTTCAACTACAACGATGGAAAGCGTCCCCACACCCTCAATAAAAGAAAAAAAAAAAAAGAAAACTTACCACTTTCATACCTTCTCTATAACCTCTTATAGCAGCAACTGCTCTAATCAAGCCATCATATGCATGGCTTGAAGGCTGCAATCCAAGGTTTTGCACCTAAAAAGAAAGTGGAAGCTTACACCATCAAAAAGTAAAGAAAATATAACTCCTATAATAAAGTATCCTAAAAGGGATTGCAAAGAAAAAATACAGTTACCGTTCATGGCAATTTCAAGGAGGTATATTCTTATGTCAACATGCATAAGATAATAGACTTTGACAACCACAAAGGACAAAAGATAATGTCTAACCTGCATCATTAACTTCTCAGCTAGTTCACAATTTTGAACTCGTCCACATGCATGTATGAGAATATTGAAGGATAGTGATAGAACCCTCATAGCTGGCTTGCTTAGATGTTTAGTCAATCCAATAGTTTCAACACTCAGAGTTTCTCTATTTTCTAGGTCAAAGTTAGTCATCTCCTTCCTATCATAAAGACAAGTTTGTTGTTCAAAAGGAATTGAGAAATAATTCCCCAAATCCATCTTCTGCAAGCCTAAGCCATCATTTGCAGGTATAGGAATGTCTAATCTTGAAGAATGCAACCCAACTTTTACAGTCCTAAAAATACAAACGTCTCCCTGGATACCGAGAGCCACCATATGTTGCAGCTTCTCATATGCTGATCCCAAATCACCTAATCTTGCAAAAGACCAAATAAGTGATTGCAAAGAAATCATGCTTGGACTATAGAGTTTTATATAGTCCTTCCATATCTCATTCACGGCAGGCAGGTTCTGCTGCTGAACTGCAAACTGAAAGGAAGAAACTACTTTATAAGTTTACTTATAAACCATTAAGCTCATCATAAACATCATAATGAAAAAGAAAAAACAGACAGAGATGAACAAGCTAGCTTCTGAACCAAAGACTACTTTTATCTAGCAAGGGAAAGAAGCTAATAAAACCAAAACTTGCCTTTTGTACTCAGGTCCTTCCAGAGAAAATTTTTCAAAAACTGATCTACATATACGTACCTTTAGAAGCTCTAGGTAGGTAACTTCGTTCTTGCCAATCATTCTTCGCTCCATCAAATCCAAACACTGATTCACGAGATCTGTGCTTTGCACTTTTAAGCAAGCTCTCAATAAGGAGTTATACATGGACAGACTATCATGCAAGCCAAAACCCTCTTCAGACAAGTTGATCATGTTAGTAGCCTGAACAAGTCCCAAGAAGGTCAACCACAGTTAATGCCTACACAAACACATGCCTTACCCAATCCCATTGCATTCCAAGGAAAAGGAGAAAAAGTTGAGAGAAAAAGAAAAGAAAAGTTTGAAACATAGCTGTTTGTCACATCTCCAAGTGAATAGCAAAAAGTTCAGCAAAAATATTTCTATTAAGAGCACAGAAGTTGATTCAGCTTTTGCAAAGGCATTTCTGAAGGGAGTGCAGAATATAGTGAGAGATCCACATTAATGACGTCAACAACATGGTGAAAAAATAAGAGAAAGAATTATAAACTAATCAAGTGTTACAAGCACACAAAAAATGACACAAAGCCAATATAGTTCAAGACTTAATTATCAAAAACAGAGTATGAAGTACCTCTTCCAAGCAACCCCCATTACAAAGGGCTCGCATCACAAGAAGGAAACATCTCTCATTTAGGTCAATCTTCTTTTCCACCATAGCTTTCCAAGTGTCAATGGCAAACTGCAGCCTCAAAAGAAAATAGTTAAAAACATCTTCCATAGTCACAAAGCAAAGTCAGGCTTCAGATTGACAAGTTTACCAGTGGATCAGGTAATGATGCACAGTATTTAAGAATTTCCATGAAGTCGTCAGATTTTATAGAGCAGTTCTGATGACCAAGACCTAAAAGCATGTTAGATGCTTTGCCTCTCTCCCCCAGGCGAAGTGCATTAATTATTTGTTGCTGAATGGATTTGATACCCAATTGTACCCCACTCCCCAATAGATTGTGACCTGCAGTTAAGATATTGAATTGCTAATCCCTTTCATTTCATGCATCTATAATTAAGTCGATAACACAAGATAGGTGCATTAGAAAGAGAAAGTTGCATTAGATAGAAAAAGAAGTGTTGGCAATTCTGTATGGATTTATTGAAAGAAAATTGCAAAAAGCTCATTTCTTTATATTTCTTCTCTAAATAAGTCAAAGAGGCAATGGCTGTTTATATAGTCAAGAAGGAACTCAAAGCAGCTCAAAGAAAATAGAAATTCAAGTTGAATGTATTGAAATGAGAATCCCCTAAAGTACAAATTGCAATGCAGCATACAAGCCTATCCACAGAAGTGTAACTCATCCTCAAAATGCCAATCAAGCACTGGCACAAATGAATGAAAATTACTTTCACTACTAAGCGATACTTTCAAAGAGCAAAGTATGAAAGACTGCAAATAAATATTTTCGCATATGATTGGCCACAATGAATCAGAATGTAAAAAGTAATAAAATCAAAAAAAGGCAAGAAACTTACGAGTAGTTGTGATTGACCTAGAAGTTTCCAATCCGCCAGCGACGCTTCCAAATCCCTAAAATATCATTGTTAAGTAGTAAATAAACCTGATTTTCCCTAATCTCAAGTTTCTCATATTGCACAGCACAGAGTTATCATCGCCAAATATAGTTACTATCAGAATATGAAATTAAGTTAAAAAAATTGTTTATCGAATACCAATTTGCATATTGAATCTGCCAAAGAATGCAAAGAAAGTTTGCTCCTGTAAAACACAAGAAGTCAAAGCAAACATTAGAGAGCTCACACACGCCATGTCCACATTCTCCTTGCGAGCTTTGACTAGAAAACACGAAAAATGAGAGAAACATACCTTTTCAAAATCACCACTCCTTGGATATACATCATCCAGATTATGGGGGAGCAGCTACTCGAGCCCAGCCGAGAAGCGTTGGAGCCGCCAAAAGAACGCGCTCTCGAAGAACAACGTATTTAAAAGCAGCTGTTAAAAGAATACTGACACTCGTTGATAACTTGACATGGATTCTATAAAGTAATTTTTTCTTAAAATTTATATTATAACGTTTCTTTTATTTCTTTTTATAGTAAAAAAGTAAAAACTTTCCTTCTAATAATAACACTTTACTTGATCCTAAATTTCATTATCTTCTTAATATTTAAATCACTTTCTTTAAAGATTTAATCTAAAAAATACGCTTACTAATTCAACTCTTCATCGTCTATCAAATCGTACCAACTCAAAACTTACGTGCTTTGTCGATTCCATATCCCATCTGTCCATCCATCTACCTATTTATGTACTTGTATACACATATATGCATCAACAAACTCAAGTACAGTACGCCATGTCAATCCCTTACTTGCTTACAGCATCGCAATCTCACAAAGGAAGGAAAATTCACAAGAAAATGGGCCTCCCAGTAAGTGTCTGCTTGTGGAGAAGCAACACAAGACTCGTTGCTACATCCTCGGACGATGCATCTCCATGATTTTGTGTTGGCACGACCACGCTATTCGTGACTGAATTCTCTTCAGAAACACTCTTGCTGTGGTTTGGGTTGCAGAGAAATAACGCTTATCCCGGAATTCTCCAAGCTGCTAGGACATTTGGTGGAAGGGCTGCTTAGACTGGGTGGCTGAGGAAGTGATTCGTCATCTTGGGCTTGGAGTGGGAGATACCTCTCCGCGGACTACCGGTGGAGTACTGTACATGGGGCTGGCTATCCTGTAAACAACGAGAGGAATCCGGTTCTACTCAATTACCCAGTATTTCTCCTTAGACCTTTTGTCAGGTTTGGAGAAATCTAAGGACCAAATGGTAAGTTTTTTTTTTTTTTTTTGAGAATTATAAATTTGAGGGTAAAGACCAAATGGTTAAAGTTGTAGAATCTATTGTAAGGCCGAACAGAAGAAATATGAGAATAGGCAAAAATTAGATGAAGAATTTAGCAAACTGAAATTCTTAACACAAGTTGAACGTATCGTAGTAAAATAAAAATTGTAAATAAATCAAATCATACGAATTATTTTTCACTCTTTCGGATGCTAACAAAGAAAAATATCTAATTTAGATTTAAAGAGTAATTAATTTTTAAGATTTTCAAATTTATTAAATTTAGGATGTTTGAAAAATATTTGGCATTTTTTTATTTTCATTTTGAGATTGTCTATTTGAAATAATACACTATTTGTATTATTTTTTTCAATTTTAGAAAAACTTTTAATATTTAATTTGAATTTTAAATTTTATCTTTATACTTGGTTAAAGTTTTTTAGTATTTTTCAATTCTATATTTATGATATAACAATATTATTGATTAGAATATCATAAATGAAAAAATTAACATTTAATAATATAAATTGTATTACAATTAATATTATTTAACGATTTCAATTTTTATTCGATTTATAGGGATATAATTAAAAACACAAGTTAAAATTAAATTATATTCCATAAAATATTGTTGCATATCAAACACTATAATAAAAATCCACCTAACTTTCTTATTAGAATTCTTGTAAGTATCTAAATATATGAATATTTTTACTTCCTATAGATTTATTTTTTTAAGCATCAAATTCTAAATTCATTTAACTTTTCCACCAATCAAACAGAGCCTTTGAAAAAGAAAGCATTTCAAATCAAGTTGAGTCGATTTTTAGACCGGTAGGATACAAGTCAGGTTCAAGTAGGGTCTCATAATTCTTAGAACACATGAAATGTTCAATCTTTTACTTAAAATAACAAGATTAAAATTAAACAGATAAAGTTAAAAGCTCTTATAATTGAATTCTTATTCAAATTTAAGTTAATTTATTACTTGAAAACTATTGTTATCCTTATACTTAACAAACGACTAATTTATCTAAAAATATATTGCCTACACATAAAAGGAAAAGTCATAAAATAATTATTTTAGTAATTATTATAATTAATATTACTTACATTATTCATGTTCATCTTAAATTTTTGTTAAAAGTGAAAATATAATTTTAAGCAATATTAATTATAATTATCATAAAGACCAACAAAATAATAATTATATAGTTGGTTACACATTAAAATAATTATAATTTAATTATAGATAATGTATATGGGTGTGTGTATCCTAAGTGATAGGAAAGAAAGTACAACTAAGAGTGAATACTACTAACAAGGAAAACTTAATTAGATTTTCACAAATGTAAAATAAAGAAAGCAATGTTGATGAGAATACTAATGGGTCTGAGTTAAGTCTAAGCGCAATTTAACCTATTAATCATCACATCATCACATCACAATTTAACCTATTCATCATCACATCATCACATCACATGCTCAGTTTGAATCCTGCGTTAATATAGAAGCATTAATATAGAATTTGAAGAGGTCTAATGATACGGAACTTTATTCTTATAGAATAAAGAAACTATTTTCAATAGACTTACACAAAAAAACCATAGTATAGTAATAATACAAAAAAATTACAAATAAATGATGCAAGTGAAAAAGAGTAAATAAATAAAATTAAATATAATATAATATAATATAATATAATACAATACAATACAATCATTACAAAAAATGTGTATCAAAGAACCACAAAAATTTAGGTGGCAAAAATTAAAATTTTGAAAAAAAAATTATCAAGAAGATACGAATGTAAAGAATTTTTAAAATTACCAAGTCATCGAGCATTTGGTTGTATGCATCAATCTATTGTTAAAAAAATGCAATAGTTCATTGTAACAAGTAAAACAATAATAAGTGCAATGAGAATAAAACAAGTAACCATTTATAAGATTGTACAAATATAAGTCTAAGAGAAATAGAATTTGTTGAAGTGAAAGAATAAGAGAAGATCTCCCAAAATGAAACCATAAGATCATCAGGCATAAAAATTCAATTTTAACATAAACTCAATGATATTAAATACAAAAAGATCAAAATAATAAAACTCAGAAAGCATTCAATCTTAAATCACATAAAAAAAGTTAATATCAAAACTAAAAAATATATAAAGAACAGAAGTTTCAAAAAATGCGAAACTCAGAAAATGTCACAATAAAAAAGACTATTTTATCAAGAAACATACTAAAAAAGAGGAGTGAATGTCGTTGTTTATCCCATGAAGCGATGACTGGGCGTTTGTAAAAGCTAGCCGCGATTTACCTAATTCGCTAAGTCAATCTCAAATCTGAACACAATCGCAGGAGGCCTAATTCGCTCGTGCGTAGCTCTGAAGAGTCTAATCGTCCTTCAAGATCCGACCTTTGTAAATAACCCGTTGATTAGCGGCGGGAATTCTAAACGTTGTTTCTCCTAAGATGTCGTGTAACACAACCAAGCTGTAGCTTAGGCTGTGAGGAAAGCGCCCCACAGATTCCTGAAACAGTCTCCTTCCAGCTCAGAAAACACCACTCAAGAAGCCCCAAAATCCCGACCATTAACCTATTCATATTAATGGTAAAATAAAAAATAATAATTTCTGTTTAATTAATTAAAATAAATTTTTTTAATTAATAGGTTCATTAGGATGATTAAGCTGGACCAATATTTATTTCGTTGAACTGGTCAATTTGGCATTAGTTTAAATTTTAATTAATTTAAATATACTTTATCAATTTCATATTAAATTGGGTCGGTTTCGTTCTGCTAATCTCCAAAAACATTTTAACCTTTTTGATAGAATTTGGGACAATGTTATAAAGATTGTCATCATCACACCTAATCTGAGTCTCGCATTAAAACGAGATATGAGAAAGTTTGATAGTATATAACATTTTCCCTACATAGTAGAGAATTGTACATCTTCTCTATTGTACATGGCCAACAATAATAAACGTATCTTATCATTTTGTCGTAATTCTTTTAGATATGAACGGTTCAAATTTCCTTCACTTTAGCATCAATTCACTTGTATAAATTGAGATGCAAATGATCATCTAAAAACACAAGAAGAAATAAGAACACCTCATTTATACCATTCCTTTCAAAAAGCATTGCTGTTGATGTATGTCATACATGTTTAGAACAATGAGTTTCTTTCGGTATGTTGCAAGATGCTAAGCAAATCATGGAGATCTCTCTACAACGAATCAAAGAGCAAAGAGGTTAAAATCAGCGTCATTGAATGGATACCAGAGTCAAAGCTTTTCTCATTAATTCGCATTCAGTGATGGGTGATAATACTTCCATGATTCAATCAGTAAGTTTTCCTGACCACTCTCGTTTTGATTTTTTCAATAGCAATGCTTGTTCTCTTGTGCCATCTCCCACCATTGAGAGAAAAATAATGGGATAGTAAAATCGTCTTGTTAATGAGTTTGAATTGAAATCATTAACTTTAAATTCGGGGTTGATATCTGTCTGTGCAACATCAAATAGGAAGCAAAAGAAAGAAGTACAGGAAGGAAAAACAACACTCGTTTGGACAGAATCTGAAAGCTCTGAAACTGAGATCCCTCTTCAACAATGGTCTCCAACTTGGGAGAAGATGAGCATCTTTGGGGTGAAATGAAAAGTGCTGGTGCAGCTTCTCCCAGGCATCGCATGTTCCTCATTTGCTTTGCCATTTTCTTCTTATGTGCCCGAACTTGGATTCCGAATTCTTATATACCTGAAGAGGCTCTTTCTTTGCTTGATGTTGCGGTCACTCAAGCTTAGGCGTTATATTTATTAAGGGTGGAAGCAATTATGAGTACGAGGAAGGAGGAGGTATTGTTGGAGGAGGTTTGTCCACAAATAGGCCATATCAACTGTTCTGTTCTAGACGGGATCAGTGGGCTAATATTAGGCTCTCCCAAAATCGTTGCAGTTGTAGATTTGGAATATTGAACTGAATCAACAACAGAAAGAGAAAATCAAATCAAGAGATTCTTGCCTAAATCGTTCAACATATCACTCGCTCACTCTGCAATCTCGGCTAAACTATAACTCTATAACCATTACCACACTAATAAGAGTCCTCTTTTTTGTTATCAAAACTAGTTTATATATGTTTCTTATGTGTGTGGATCATCATTTTTTACAACAAAAATCATCACATCATTTTTTCTAGGAATTTAAAAGTTTTATGTTTTTGTACCGCTGGTAGGGATGATAGTGGACAGGGTTGGGCTTGAGAGCCCAGAGTCCGGCCTGATTGGGCCTTGTAGATCTGGCCCGGGCTGACACGACTTTTTAAAAAAAATTTAAAATTTTTAATAGAAATATATTTAATTAAACATATAATATGATAAATTCGATTAATAAAAATTGAGGTTTTATAATGAATGAATATATAGAACGTACATATATTGATAAAATGAATAAGATGAAACTAAATTCATTAATGAAAAAGGATATAATTTTAAGAAATGAAAAGAAAAATTTTCAATTTTTCAATTGATTAATAAAGATTGAGATTTTATAACGAATGAGTCAATCTAACGTATATAGATGGATAAAATGAATAACATGAAGTCAAATTCATTATTGAAGGAGGATAAAATCATAAAAATAAATAAATGATTATATATAAAGTGAGAAGTTCAATTAATTGAAGTTGCGAATTTTAAATTTTCAATTGAATAATAATAAGTTGAGTTTTCATAATGAATGAATATATAAAATGTACATATATTGATAAAATGAATAAGATGAAACAAAATTCATTAACGAAGAAGGATAAGATTATAGGAAAAGAAAAAAAAAGATTATATATAAAGTGATCAATTCAATTAA
>JANQBM010000005.1:6117270-6149544 GCA_025594535.1 Erythroxylum domingense
TAAAATGAATACGAAAAAACCAAATTCACTAATGAAGGAAAATAAGATTATAGGAAATAAATATAAAAATATATATATAAACTGAAATTTTCATTTAATTGATGATAAGAACAAAATTCATTAATTAAAGACATAATTTACAAAAATGATTATCTACATTTTTAAAGTGATACAATTTACAAAATTTAACATAAAATCATGAAATAATGTGTTGGAGTTTGGACCGGGACTGTGAGAGTGGAGAGTGGGGATCGGAGAGTGAGGATTGGAGAGTGGAGACTAGAGAAAGCAACTAATCGTTGTAGTCAGGATTGTCAATAGTTTACATCACTTTTTGTATATAGAAATATTATATTTGGTACTATAATATTAAAATTAAAGGAATATTAAGCACATGGTAATAATTAATAAATAATTAAATATACCTTTATTATCAAATATTTTATGAAAATAATGTCCATTTGATTGATGAATATGAGAATGTGTATAACTAGTCATCTCCACATCAGTACATGTGAATATATTAATATACAAATTAAAAAAAACAATATAAGGTAATATAATATAAAAAATAAACAAAATTGATATATATATAAAAAAAGAGTTTACCTTAACATCTATATCATCTAACCAACTTTAGGTATACGTAAGGACTTCCACAGTACAAGAATGAAGTCAAGCATAACGAGAACTAATAACCCAATCATTAGTGCTAAAAGTAAACTCTAAAGCAACAGTAAATGATGAATTGCTAACAGGTTTCATGCAATTACTTGCATGATCGGAAAATTATTTCCTCAACTCTTCCGCCATAACAATACATCAAACTATACACCTTAAACTTGGCCTCACAGTCTTCCGTCAAATATTTATTTAACTTCATCATATTATACAAAGTCCTACTCCATTTTTCTTTTATAAATTTTGTAAAAGAAAGTAACAAAATGTTCTTAGAAGATGAACGTATTAAGTCATCAATTTTGCATGTATTTGGCACTTAAAACTCTATAATGTGTTGAAATTATTATTCAAAATCGATGGAATTGTCTTATAATTGTTTGCAGATAATTTTCAACACCTTGGAAACGAAATTGAATCAAAAAGATGAAAAAGAAACGAAGAAAATCCGAAATTCCAAATCTAGTAGCAAAGTAGTCACTAAATGTGGCCACGTGCAAGGATGAGCAAGATTCTACAGAGTTTGTTTCAAAATTTAATTCCAGAATTTTCACAAACTTCAAAGATTAGACTTCTACCTTATCAAGGAGATCTGCAACTTGAAGTGGGATAACGATTATCTGCAAGAGATTACGAGAAGGGAAGGAAAGAGAGAGAAAAGGACATTAAAAGAACAAAAACGTGAACAGTTACAAGTGTTACTGTTCACATCACTGTTCATAGAGACCTAGGAGGAGTCTTTTATTCGGGGGTTGCTTTCTTTTTCTTCAGACTGGGACGCACATAGGAGAGGGAGTCAAAAAAGTTTATGCGTTTTTTTTTACTGGAGGATTTTTTTGCAGTTTGTTTCTTTTGTTTTTACATCAGTCCAACTTAGATAGCCGACGTTTCTACACTATTTCTTCTTGTTTATCACCTACTGTTCATGCAGCCCTTGAATTCGTATTTTCTGCAGTGTTTACTCCACAGTTACTGTTCACACAACCACTTTAGGAATAGTTTTTGACGTTTTGTTCAGTCTTTCTTCTTGTTTTCCAACGACTATAGTTAGTTTTATTTTCTGCAGTATTTTTTTGGAAGGACTTGGGATGGAGACAATATACTTTGTTATTTCTTTTATCTTCAATTTCATTATGAGTAGTTAAATCTTTCTATTGGTTTACGGAATCCTAGTTATTGAACTCTGAATGTTGTGAGACTTTTGTTCTTTGTTTCAATTGATTTATCAGTCAAGTATTAATTATTTTTCTAGGTTATTATTTGATTGTTTGATTTTACGACTAGGTGTGCAACTAGTTTATGATTTTATTCAATCAATCGCTATATTAAATAGGTTGACGTTCAATTCTTTTAATCAAAAATAGCAACTAGGATTTTTGTCTACTACGTTAGGAACAGAATTATAGGAAAAATAATTGTCTAGGCTAAATATACATCGTAGGTATGTTGTCTAGTTCGTAGATTTTCTTGATTCGTAAAGCTATTAATTAATTAAATCTGAGATTGTATCCAGGTTATTAATTAATAAGGGTTAATTCAAATACATATTTTGGTCCTTATTAAATTCAAATAAATATTTTGGTTAACTAAATATAAGAGAAAATAGGTAGAGAAAATTACCACGACGAATGCTTAACTGATAAATTGGTTATTTTTAGAGTGTCGATGATTAACGTAGGTTCAATAATAAAGGAGACCGGAAGCCAAGATTCATTCTTATTGATTGTTATATTTTCATTGTTTCGCTATTTATTATTTTCCAATTTCGTTTTCCAATTAAATTCTGATTAAGTCGTTCTTTAAATTAACCCCCCCCCTCCAATTTCGTTACTTTGTTTTGTTTTGAATTCGTAACTCCTTTACCGTTAAGATTCCTTGTGGGAACGATATCCACTTACCACTACTACATTAATTTGTATTAACAGAAGTTGGTTTCTTTTTAATTTGGTTACAGGCAACAGCATTACCAGAACCTAAATCAGAAACTGAAGGCAGAGCTGAACAACTTGAACTACAACGATCTCGATCTTGAATTTTATCCTTTCTGAGCTGATAATTATTAAACAAATCATACCAAAATTGTTTAATTACATCTATATGCTTTTGAGCCCAATTACCATACAACACATTATATATATAATTAACTTCCCCCATCTCGTATCTCAGGTCTAATACAGATATGACTATAATAGTATATCCAACCATATACTAATAAGAATTCAATGTCTCCATCATCTGCTCAGCCATAACCTAAATAACCTCATCAAAATCAAACATACAATCAGGTAAAGATTTCTTTATCTCACACATAGCGTTAAAGCAACAATGTGAAGTTAGATATTTTGCCTTTAAAAACAATTCAGTTGCAGTATAAAATAATTCTAACTTTGCCCAAACTTCTCTGGCTAACTCTTATTAGTCTTCTGTAGGCATGTAAGTGTACTGAGAATCTTTTTGTCTCAGTTTGGTAAATACCTCAACATATTGGATTGTCAACTACAACATCTTAAAGGTTGAATTCTATCTGGTTAGACAATCTAAAACCAACTTCTTCATACTCAGAATACATATTAATCTTGTAGTTTTTTCAAATTTCTCAGCTCTTTAGGTGTTGCACTCCAATATACTAGACTATTCAGAATTGAATCTGTTGCTTCCTTTATCATCTGCAACCTATCCTTCATAATCAAATTCAAAATATGTACAAAACAACGTATATGGAATAACCTTCTATCAACCAACAAGCTCCCAATATGTATCTTATTATTTAGCTTTTCAATCATAACATCATTCATGCTACAATTATCGAATGACATAGTAGACAATTTGGTGCCTATATTCCAATCTATCAAACAATCTCTCAAAATGGTTGTGAACCTTTCACTTGTATGAGATTTCGGCACATAAATGAACTTACCATGTACAAATATGACCAACATCAATCATAACATAATCAAAAAGTAAATGATAACAATATTAAATAACATAAATTACCTTAAAAGCTTAATACATAGAGTCTAGTTATTGTCAACATAATATGTCGTCGCCACTATATAATTCTTCTTTTGATTATCGATTGCCCACATTTTTTGTTGTAACGGTAATTCATCCTTCAACACTCAACAATGTTCTTAAAATTTCTTTCTTCTTATCCTTATATATCTTTATAATGTTCTCATTTACAACATTTTGAGTTGGAACCTTGAAGGTTAGTTGCAGTGAGCTACAACACATCCTATATCTTTTGGTATCAACTATAAATAATGGAGGTTCAATACTAATTACCATAAAAACAATAAAAAATCTTGATTTATTGTTGTCATAAGATGTTGTAGTCATTTCATTCTTCTCTCTCATAAGGTTAGGCGTAAAAAATATTTGACCTCTTGATACGATCTTCTTTTTATTATACAAATCCTTGTCTCTTTAAATAAGAGGTTCCATCTTTTAAACTCCTAGCCAATATCTTATGACAATACTTACATTTGGCTTTTTCTACTTCTTCAATTGATTTTGTCTTATTGAAGTGATTCCAAACTTCACTTTTTAATTGATTTAAACTTATATTCTCACTTGGTACGGGATTAGAAATTATCACTTTTGTCTCTGTTTCCGAATTATAACTCTTTAATAAAGGAATATGTTCTCAACAAATAAATATATATGTTATTTATAATCATAATTGATAATTCATAAACATGGGAGAGAATAGGAGATCTAAATCATAATAATGGATTTAAAGTTTATCAATAACGTACGCAGTCACATATACAAAGTCATTAAGATCATGTCACACAACACGCAACATGTTACATGGTCACGTACACGAGCATGCATGTGACCATGTAAGTCACTGTGACATTTTTGTGCAGACTTACACGATCAGTTATACGACGTGTATGTAACCATATATGTCACTTACACAGACATATATATGACCATGTATGTTACTTAACCATACTTACATGGGTGTGTATAAGCAGGACAGGTACTCACGGAAGCTCATGTCATCAAGAGTAGATGGCAAAGATACTTTTTTGGCCTATATAATGAAGGTATCTTGGACATCATAGAGTTAGGCGAACCCTCCGTTTTGGAACATTTTCGTAACTGGTCCCAATGTGAAAGGGTTACAGGGGAGAAATTACGAAGGTTTTATGGGAGATGGGAAGCAGAAGGGCAGTAGAGTCAGATGAGATCCCAATAAAGGTATGGAAGAGACTAGGAGTTGTCGGTATTGAGTGGTTAGTGCAGCTTTTTAATAGAGATTGAGCAGGTTGATCCCATTATACAAGGCAAAAAGGGACATCCAACATTGTCACAACTATAGAGGCATCAAACTAATATGTCACACCGTAAAGTTATGGGAGGAGGTAATTGAAAAGAGAGTTCGGAGAGCAGCTTCTATATCGGCCAACCAATTTAGATTCATGCCTGGTTGGTCCACGATAGAAGCAATATATCTCCTCCGTAGGCTAATGGAATGCTACAAGGAGCGATAAAGGAATTTACAAATAGTTTTTATTGATTTGGAGAAGGCATACAATAGGGTTCCTAGAGAAATCTTATGGAGGTGTTTGGAGGCAAAGGGAATCCCTATGACATATATACAAGTAATTAAAGATATGTATGAAGGAGCAATGACCAGCGTAAGGACAATATGAGGCAACATGAAAATGTTTTCTATTGGTATTGGACTACATCAAGGCTTCGTCTTAAGCCCTTTCCTATTTACATTAGTGTTAGATGAGCTTACCAAACATATTCAAGGAGAGGGACCTTGATGTATGTTATTTGCTGACAATATTGTCCTCGTAGATGAGACCAGAGAGGGGGTCAATTCCAAGTTAGAATGTTGGAGAGAAATGTTAGAGTCGAAAGGTTTTAAAATGAGCAGGACCAAGACAGAGTATTTAGAATGTAATTTTTCAGGAATCCAAATGGTACATGAGGCAGCGGTAGTAATTGGTACTGATGTCATACTATAAAAATCGAGTTTTAAATACCTTGGGTCTATCATTCAGAGTGATGGTAATATAGATTCCAATATAGTCCATTGTATAAGATCTGGATGGGTCAGATGGCGAAGTGCATCAGGGGTCTTATGTGAAAAAAAGATTCCATTAAAGCTTAAATGGAAATTTTATAGGATGGTGATTCGACCTACTATGTTATATGGGGTAGAATTTTGGCCTAGCAGATATCGACATACAAGACAGTTGTTGGTAGCAGATATGCGTATGTTTCGGTGGATGTGTGATATTACCAGAAGAGATAAGGTCCGTAATCGTGTGGTGAGAGATAAACTACAGGTGGCTAGTATTATCAATAAGTTGAGAGAGACTAAGCTTAGGTGGTTTGGGCATATGAGAAGGAGACACCCTGATGCTCCGGTGCGACGCTGTGAGTTTATAACCCTTAGTGACTACCAGAGAAGAAAAAGGAGGTCATACAAGAACTGGAGGGAGGTGATCAAGAGAGATATGACAGAGTTGACCATTACTGAGGAATTGACCAAAAATAGAAATTTCTAGCGTGCTAGGATATGGGTAAAGGATATCCTTTAAAGTTGCACCAAAACAGTCGAATAAGTTATCGGAAGCCGTTTAATGTAAAGCTTGCACGACGTTTTTACTGCTTAGGAAATCCAACCCCAGTATCCAATCTGTCTATTCTAGTTGCGAGGCATGGACAAGTCTTTTTGTCTTTGAGAGTCATGGACAAGTCTTTCGGTTAGACTACCTGGCTTCTCAGCTTGAGTGTATAGGGAAAGGTCCTGTGAGGCCATCTAGTACTGTAAGAGTGTTATACTCACAGGGTTACTAAGTAAAGACACCTAACATAACTAGAGACATGAAGAGTCATACTTTGCAACGTTTTAGGTATTAGTAGATCTGAGCACCATATCAGGTATCTTCTTTGATTCTATCTTTTTTTAAACTTTTAACTTATCAATTTCATATTTACTCTTTTAACCTGCATCACTCTTTTATTGTTATATTCGCATATGGGTCTACCGAAAATAGCCTTTCTACTATGTAGGGGTAAGGCTGCGTACTATCAGACCTCCCTAGACCCCGCTTTAATGTGAGATTTCAACTAGGTAATGATGATGATGACGACGACGATGACATGGGTGTGTATAAGACCATGTAATTTCTTGAAAGTTCATAGTCACTTACACGACCACATACATGCCTAGGTATGTGACCATATAAGCCTACTCCCCAAATGACAACAATCCTAAAAATTTCAGTATTTCACAAATTCAATCTTCAATCAAAAGATTCAAAACCAGAATACAACAAAAGAACTTTACCTTGGTGGGTAGGTGGTAAAGAAGCAAAAAAGGACGACGACAGGGTAGTAAGGAAGCGAGGCAGCAGGGCAGTGTGATGAAGGAGTAGTGGGAGGGAGTGTAGAGATTAGAAGAGGAAGGCGAAGGATGCGAAGGAAGGTGAAGTGGGCAGCAAGTCAGAAATGATCTCAAACTGGTTTGTGAGAGAGAGAGAGATTGAAGTCTAAAGGTATAGAAAGAAAACTACACAAGAGAGAGAGGAAAGGTTAGAGAAAAAGATGCATAATAATATAGACTAAAACAACGTCATTTTACTTTGTCAAAAACATAAAAATATATTCTAAAACATATCGAGCCTCGGGCTGAGCTTGAGCTCGGTGGCCTGAGTTTGATCCCAAGTCCCGATAATTTTTTCATCATTATAATATGAGACCAATCAATCCAAACTTGACTCGTTGACCTCAGACCAGATCGGCTAAACCCGAGCTTAGATGTCATCCCTACCCACCTGGCTTCATGAAATGTCAAGTTTTGTCTTTTCTAATTACGAAGGATTTGATTTTTATATAAAGACCCCATTTGGTAAAGAACTGATCAGCTCTTTTTTGGTTGTTGACCCATTTCAGCTGATTAACCATTTAAACAAACTATTAAATTTGTTTGGTAAATAGTTGGTTGGGATGGTTGATTCAACCTAACCAACTAATTTTTCATCAGCTCCTTCACAACATCGTTTCGTTATCAGCTAGTAGGTTTTTTTAATTTTATGTCGATTTTGCCCTTTATCACTTTCTTTGCTCTTTCCTTGCATCTCTTGGCTCTCACGTCTCCACCAGATCACCATTGCTAGTTTACGGATGTGCTTATAGATCATACTCTTTTGTTTCTCTTTTCTTATTTTGCAGCTTCTTCCAAGGGACAGAGATCAAAAGCCTCACTCGTTTCACAAAGCAAGAGCACAATAAAAAGCAGGTCTGTTTTTATGTATAATCTCTGATTGATGATCCCTTTGGTTATGTTCATCTGTGTCAAATTTTGTTTCTTTCTTCATTCGGTTGTGGTGATTTGTTGATTTTCATAAAAAAGATTCTACATAAATCTGGCCACTACTGGAAGATTGAGGGCTCGCTTGTCGTTCAAGCTAGCGTTATACAATTGTGGAGACGACAACAAAGAGTCCAAACCTTAGCATTGCAGGCTTTCGCGCTCCTTCATGGCTACTTTCACCTGGGGTTCCGCTTTCAGGATCGCTCTTCTAATAGCCCTTATTGCAACTATTGTTTTTGCTTGTTTTACTCTCCCCGTCGAAAAGGTGCCAATTTCTCATCTACCTCTATAGTTTTCGTTTCTTTGTTCTTTTGAGGTGGTTCTTTCTTCTTTATGTTGGATAGGGATTTTGTGATTTCGGTTTTGTTTTATCTGTTGTTTATAGTGCTATATATTGGGAATGATTGATGTTTTATGGTTCATATGTTTGGATTTTATTGTGAGCATACGAATAACAAGCTATTTGGAAACCTTCTAATTGAATTCATTAAATTAGATTCAATTACATTAATGAGATTGAATTGAATTCAATTTACACTGTTTGAAACAAACTCAGTAATATTATAAATGAATTCAATTGCACTATTTGGAATGAGAATGAATATAATAAGGGATGGGAATGAATATTATCATTATAATTATGATGGTTGATTAAGAGGAAGGAATGATTAACATTACTATTAACAGTGGTTGGTTTGTAAAAAATATTGAGAAATAAAAAATATTTATATTTTAATTAATTAATTAATTATATTTTAATTAGTTATGTTGTAATTAATCAATTACAATATATTAATTAATTAAAATATTGTAATTAATTTTAATTAACTATATTGTAATTAATTAATTGATTATATTGTATTAATTAATTATATTGTAATTAATTAATTATATTTTAATTAATTATAATGTAGTTAATTAATTATTAATAATATTTTAATTAATAGTTTTTGGAATCCAATCAAGTGAAGCACAAGAGAGTGACAAGTGAAGTAGTCCAAAAAATGAAAGAGCAAAAGAACAAGACGCTACCTTTGAATGGCATAGAGTGATTCTTTATGAGAAATACAGGACAAAGAATTAGACTCAATAAAAACCCACATTAAATAAATAAACTTTGATGAATGTCTGATTATAAACTCGCAACAAACAACCGTTTTTTTTTAAAGGAGTCTTTCTCAAGCTTCAATGTAATTGATTCCTATGCTTGGAGGAATGAATTCAATTTATAAAGGAGATGGGTTTCAATTACATGCATGAATTAAACTTATCCATTTTTTTGTATTTCCAAACACCTGAGTTGAATTCAATTGCAGTATTGAATTCAATTCACACCTTTCCAAACACCCCATAAATTTGCAATTCTCTTTCTTGAAATTTTTGAACTATCCTTTTTTCATTTTTTTTAATTATTGGATTTATGATTTAGCTTCATATTCCGTTATTGCAATGCAGATGTTCTCCAAAATCATTTGCACGAAATAAAATTGACGCTTTATGAATTGTGTTGAGTTGAGATAGTCGTTCTATTGCTTGCTTTTAAGAGGGTTAGATGATTGCTTGAGAGCAGGTTTATTTTTGTTCCATTTCTATGCAAAACTAAGATACCTTAATTCTTACCTGAATCTTTTGTATCGTGTATCTATCAGCGGCATTTATATGTATCATATTAGTTTATTTGTGAACATTAGCATATAGCATTATGAAAGGGGAATTTGGTTTATTATCAGAATGGTTCCAGTGAGATGAATTTGTTTGGTTGATTACTTGAAACAACTTGCTATAGTGAAGCTTCTCAACATCTAACGATGACCATATCTTTAAAATAAATTGCTGGTATTGGTGAGTAGCCTTGAATTTAATGTTGACTAAAAGATATTGCTGCAGATCTTGAAGGACTTCTTATTATGGGTTGAGAAGGATCTGGGGCCTTGGGGCCCTCTTGCATTGTAAGTCTGTTTACATTTGAAATGTTTCTTACATTTCTAATTTACCATATGGCTTTTCTATGTCATTTCCCAACATGATGTTATTTTTACTAGGAAAATGGTGTAGGTGATTTGTCAACTATCTTTTATTGACGTGTTTGAAAATGCAAATTTTTATTTCCATGTTTAACTTCATGTTTTGGAAGTAGACATGTTAATTCATACTTATTTGTTTTTGATTGTATAGCTATTTGTGAATGCAAAATGTAGTTAGTTTGTTAAAGAAATACAATTCATCATACACTTTAAAGTTTCATCGTAAGTTAAAAAGAGAATTGCTTCCACCACCACTTTTCCATTTGAGACAAAAGGTTGATGCAATTTTATTACCAAGTGGTTAACGCTTTCAATGCTCTATGCATCTTTCATGATTGTTATAACTTTGTGGTTGATACTAGTGCATTCATTGAGTTTTATTATTTTCCTTAGATATAGTTGACTAGAATGCACAAATATTGACTATCTATTGAATTGGTAAGAGAAATTTTGACCAAAGTTTATGTGAGTAATTGACAGTTTCAAATGCTGATTCAGATGATGATGCACCTAATTTCTTCTCTGTAAGTGATTAACAATTATTCTAACATTTCTTCAATTTCAAGTTAGGAGTACTATACTATTGACCGGCATACTAAGCTATTTTATCTTTGACAGCTTTTCTTGTTAAGAGCAGCTGGCTTCCTTTTGCCTTGCTACATCATGGCTTGGGCCATTAGCATCTTGCAACGTAGAAGGCAAAGACATGTTATTCTTCTTCTATATCTTTTACTTAGAAGATTTATTTAGATTCATACTAAAATTTGTGTCATAATTTGATACAATACAAGGCGGCAACATTAGCTGCTACATAAGTAGCTTTTGTGCTACAATCTAGGCAGCATAGGAGTTGCAGTTCACAATTGCTCCAGGACCTACCACAACTCCACACTAGGAACCTGTTTGATCGAAGCACTAAACATGAGCCAGAGAACTGTGATTCTATAATGGCCAGGAGAACAAAAGAAGAAATAAAAAGCAAAGAAGAAATAGTGCTTATGTGTTTAGTTTTAATAGTTTTATAATGTTTGTAATCATAATTTAATCTCTATTAGTTTTCAGTTTGGTGGATTCAATGTTATTAATCAATAGACTATTAGTTTTTGCTACATTGCGTCCTGTTTTGTAAGATATAAAACAATCTATTTAATTTTTTTTTTTACCTAATTGATATTAATGTTCAATCTTTTAATTTAATTTAGTTTTTGAGTTTAATTGATCATGAGTTCAAAGTTAATTATTTAATTTTTCAAATTTATTTTTATCTTTTTCTAATATTATTTAATTATTTAATAATTCTTTGATTAAATAAAAAGATATTACAATAAAATTTTTGAATAATATTCATAAGTTAATTATATTATTCAATTTAAATTAAGAGATAAAATAATTTTAAATTAAATAATTAATCAAAATATATCGATGATAAAAAATATTTATATAATTATTTTGTTGAAATAGTCTAATTGTAACCAATTAAAGTAAATAATAATAATAATAATAATAATAATAATAATAATAATAATAATAATCATGATGATGATGATGACGACGACGATGAAAATGACGATAATAATAATAATAATAATAATAATAATAATAATAATATATCGATGATAAAAAATATTTATATAATTATTTTGTTGGAATAGTCTAATTGTAACCAAGTAAAATAAATAATAATAATAATAATAATGATGATGATGATAATTTATATTCTATATTTTTTATTAGAGTTATAAACTTAATTTTTGTAGAATTAAATATCTAAAATTTAAATTCTTATAAAAATATTCAACAAAATATTAAAATATATAATATTCATGTAATTATAATTTTTTTTAAAAATTATATTCTCATGATTTATTTTACACTTAAACAGGTACTACTAAACAATTAATTTTATCATATATCTCTAACAAATAGTTAATATAATCTGTTGATCAAATCAACTGATATTAATCAACTGATCGCCAAACTGGCCACAATTTTTGCTACTTTCGTATGAATTATTCCACAAAACGAAGTTCCTCTCAAATTGGTATCCCGTCGATATTCAGAACATTATAGTTGAAGAGTCTTGATTTGTCGTTAAGGATGTTCTGGTCGGTATGTTGCTAACGAAGTTAGACCCTAACTAGCAGACCTAATTTTATTCAGGCAAAGGTCTAGACTGCTCCAAACCAAATCTTTTGGCCTAATTTGCTACAAATTCCAAAAGCGAATAACTGAATTGTAATGGGCTCAAGAAAACCTTACACACAACCGTGCATTGTCCTGGTCCTAGTTGGAGTTGGGTAGCTCCCAAGTCCTGGGACCTTGAAGAGGACAAACTTACAACGATGACTAACGACGATGAAGACCCATGGTTGGCCAGAGACAAGCTCTACCACGTTATGTTTTGTCTCTCTATAACACTCATCTCCTCTACACTGGCCTCCTTCACTCGCTACCCGTTTGTCCGCCGTCATTCGATTTGGGTCGGATCTGTCATCTCTCTAGCCGCTGGAGCCGCAAAAGAGGCCGCCGATCACTTAGGCATCTTCCCGTCGGCCGGCGCGTCTTCCAAAGACGCTGCCGCGGATCTTCTCGGTGTCTTGATCGCTGCGTTTGTTCTGTCGGTTTGGAAGAGATGGATTGATACGGACTCCAATTCGGGTCAGACCAGGCGGGTTTTGCCGGTTTGAGAGGTTTATTTTGGTGGTTCCGTTCTGGGTCTTGGGTATTTTGTGGATGGGTATCGGTCTTTTGAAGTGGAATGTTTGAACTTGTAAAGTTGAAGTTTTGGGTTTTAGGATTCTCCATTCTTTGAGCGTGAAGGTGCCTAATTGAGTAGCTGAGAGTAGTTTTCTGATGTTAGATGACAAACAAATGATTTAACATTAGAATTCCAACTGCATTTGCTAAGTTTTTTTCTTACTATGTTTTGATCTTATTCATCAGTGTAGATTATCTTTTGATGTTCTATGTAGAACTCCGATTCCTTGAAATGGCCAATTATTCAGATGTTCAATTACTGACGATTAATATAGATCTTTGAAATGATAATGGTTTGTAATCTACCCTGTTGATTATGGATGTTCAATTACGTAACTCGTTTGTGTTTCTTATAGATAGGAGAGAATAGCAAGCGTTTGAAGAAGCATTGAAGTTTTGAAGAAGTCAGGTATTAGAACATCTCAAAATCTCTTGTTATCCATGAATACAGCAATACAGGAAAAGGAAAAAAAAAAGAAAGAAAGACAGAGCAGAAGTTGACGAATTTGGTTTCTTCAAAGAAGCTTTCCAAAACTGCAAGCTGATAAGATTTCTGTTTGTGTTGTTCTATTACAATTTAGTTGGCATCTTGTCTGTCTTAGTAGAAACGAAGTGTTGTTTAGCCTTACTATATGCATTAGTTAAGGGAAATTGACCTCTACTCTTAACCTTTGTTAGAATTAATGGGAGAGCTGATTGTTCTCTTGACTGTTGTGGTATCATAATTTACAACAATGGTTCTTGTTAATCCACTACATTAAGGTACTTGAAGAATGGAAAAGGGCTTGAGAATTGAGATATGAGATTCATTTTTCTGTTGATAGCTACAGTACTCACAAGTTGTACTGGAAAATACTACAGGTTCTTGACAGGACTAGACGATTGTTTTTGACATGGTTAGAAATTCAGTGCACTAGAAAACTCTAATATGTATACCATGGCCGTCGGTTTAGCTCTAAGGAAAATCGTAGAAACTCCATCTGATTTCAATTATTTCAGCGGCATGGGATCCGAGCACATTTTTTGAGTTCTTCATGGATTTCAAGCTTTAATATTATGCAAGAAGGAACAACCAAGAAGAACATACTGCAACCGTGTTACCATCAGAATGCGATTGTGGGCGTGGACGAAAGAGGAAGAAAGGGGCCAAATGATGATCTTTAGAAGCATGAAATTACCTTTCAGAGAGGCAATTTGTTGCGTAATTTCACCATATACAGGCAGACAGACCAATGCTCCATTCATCAATTATTCATAAAGACGACACATCAACTTCTATTGTCTATATATTCCTAAGGACTCAATTTGCAGTACTTCCATGTTGTTCTTTGATCTGCACTTTAATATAACAGAGTACTGAGATTCTCTATGAAGAGCTGTGGGTGGTCTGGTCCTGATCTATCACCTTCTGAAGCTCCTTGTCGTTGAAGGCTTTTCACTGTTCTCTTCCTCCGGCAGCTTGACAGCAGTGTAAGTCCCTGCTCCACACAATGCCCCGAGGATTGGGGCAGTGAGGTAAATCCATATAGCTTTATAGTTATTTGCAGCTATGGCTGGTCCCAATGTTCTCACCGGGTTCATGGATGCACCTGTTGTTTCTCTGTATCACAAATTGCAAGATACTAATTATATTCTTATGCTTTTCTCTCATCAATCGAGTTTTATGGGGCCCTGATAACGATTGGTCCGAACATGTAGACATATGGTTGGTTCTCTCACTTTTGTTTGCTCAAGTCAAGGAAATGAAGGATTTCAAGCTTTTATCATGGAAAACTTACGCATATTCGTAAGTTAAAAGACTGACCATATGACCACCAGTGATGGTGATCTATGAGAGCAACGTACCCGGCAATGAGTATGTTGAGCATGACTGTGGCCCCCACAGCAATTCCGGCCAGCTCCCCCACCTTCACATGCCAATGAACTAAGTCAATCAAAAATTGCCGAGTTTGATGTTGCAGTGCATACCTTCATTATTGAACCTTAAAATGCCCAAAAGTATCATATATGAGTTACCATTGGGACCAATTTGTCCAAAACCCTGTTCTCCACCTCTACTCTTATTCTAGAACTGGGGGTGAGGAGAAGAAAGAAATTGCCTTCCATTACAAACAACTAAGCCCTGAAGATCAAGGCGTCTCTTCATCCAGAACTGTTAAATGATGCGACCAATTTCAAACTACTCAGGTGATAATAATATGAACGGCCAAAAAACAGAAACTTTATAGTATTGGTCCAAGCTTTTAACCTTGTTGCACTAAAACCTTCAGGCCGGGAACTTCGAAAGTTAATGATCGGTGGTTGACGGAGAATCGAAGTTCGGATCGACCAACTTGCATGGTAGATAGGCAAGTGCATCTCAAATGGAAAAAGATTTGAGCTTTATGAGTGCTTTCCTGGAAAGGAGAAGGATATGTGTTTGAAGAGATAAAAGGGTTGGTTTTGAAGTTTGGTGAGAAACAAGCAAAAAACTTTTTACTCTTTCTCGTGTTATGTACACATGACAAGCACTAAGGACATGAAAAGGAATACAACTTAAGACTCATATAGGGAAAGAGGACAAACTACCACATGCACCGTGTCCTTACCTTAACATTATAACACTAGCGGACAAGCCATTGTCTATGGTTCAGATGAGAAGGAAACTAAAATACCCATATTGAGCATGAGAGAGAGAGCATAAGATGTTGGCTAGTCCTCTTGTTTTTTTTTCGTTAAAAAGGGTAACTTGCGATAGTCACAACTTGATCTTGATCCAAGGAAAACGGACCCTTGTCTCTATGAATCCAAAACATACAAAATTGCTCATGTGTGCCAACATCTCCATTGACTCTTGTCTAACAGGTTTGTCGATAAAAAACTCTTGTAGGACTTATGTTCCTTGTTTAAAAAAAAGGGTCTTCAGGAAATTTGCACTGGAGCATTAATTAGCTTTACACAGGTTCAGTTAAATACTCTTCTTCACTTCTCTTCAGTTAACTATAATCCACATCAAAATGTTTTGTTCATTTAAACTGCACTTAATTAAGATGAAGAGAAGATGAACTTGAACCCTAGACAAGTTTTAAGAAGACATTTTAACTGTAAGCTAGTGGTAATTCGTATATTTTTTCTGCAAGTTGTCATGTAACAGATGGCATAGATTTTATGAGACGGATTGGTCTTGAAAAGATGAAATAAAAAGTACTTACAGCTCTAGTGTCGGTGGCAACTGCAGTGACGACAAACATGAGATTAAAGCTAATAATAAATTCCAAAGCAAAGGCTTGACCATATCCTCCTGAAGGCACGGTCACTCCTCCCCCCATTATTGGATGAAATATAGCCTTCAAAGCAAACGCTGCACATAAAGATGCCAACGCCTGTGCTCCAATGTACACCGGTACCTGTGCATAAAATTAACTTTAACTATATCATGCAAGAACATATAAGATAGCATGTGAATTAACATGAACGCATGTTATTAGTTACGTGTTTCCAAGGAAAGTGTTTCAACGCAGCAAAAGCAATAGTGACAGATGGATTGAGATGAGCTCCGGAGATGTGGCCTGTGGACAAGATGACGATCATAACAGCGAGTCCTGTGGAGCCAGCAAGTCCTAGGAGTGTTTCTGAGCCTTGTGTTTTTTGGTTAACTATTGCTGTCGCTGTCCCAGCAAATATTAGAACGAGTGTGCCTATGAATTCAGCCCCCACCTGAATTTGGCATTTACACCATAAAAAAACAGTCAGTCAGTCACATGAGTCGGTTAATAACATGACCACCTTGGTTTTTGCGTCTGAAAAGACTAAAGAAGCTCTCATATTGTAACTTGTAAGTTTTTTTTTTTTAAGGTAACATTGTAACTTGTAAGTTGAATCTAACAATAATGACAAACGAAATAAGAAAAAAAACTCACGCACCTTTCTTGCAAGAGAAACATTAGGAGCGGGCAAAAAGCAAGAGACCTGAGGCGGCCTTCCTTCTTCCATAGCCCATTCTTCAACACTGAAGCATTTGCAGCTTTTAAGGAGGGATTTTCTGGCATGCCAACCCCCTCTCTCACCCTTAAACCCACCAAATAGAGGAGCACCAGGAGTCCCTGGTGTTGCAGGAGTTGAAGGAGCTGATGGTACCTCTTCATTATTGTCCATCAGTAACCTGATGCACCAAAAACAACTAGAAAAAGGAAAACGTTGTAGTGATCAACCAGAGGACTTGTTTTTATCTCTATGCTTTGAAGAAGTGAAAGATGCACTATTTATAATACAGTTAGTGAAGAGAAGTTGACTTGAGAGAAAATCCCGGTGAATAATTAAAGACTGAGAGAGATTAGTGGCTGGAACTGCTGGAGATGGGAAAAGCAGGTGAGGTCGGTAGAGCTTTCGAAGTGGAGGGGTGGGACATTAGTAAGAAAGTCTCTGTATTTGAAACTTAGGAAAAGATGCCTTCAAAAGGAGACATTGGTCATTGGTTTCTCTGATTTTTGCCACTTGGAATTTAATACTCAAATGTCCTTCACTCAATTATGGAGAGTGAAAGAGTTACTAGACCAGTCTCTCAAGTCTCTTCAAAACATCACTCTAGGATAGTTGGATGTGTTGCTTACTCAGGGTAGAGAAGTGCTTGGAGTTTTTTGGCCTTTTCTCGTGGTTGATGTTTGCAATTGTTGTGGAGAATTGATCAGTCTCGTATATAACAGGTTTTGCATTCTAAACCTACTTAAACTAGTATCAACCTTTTCAATTGCAGATTAGAAATTACGTTATGACAATCCTAAATGGTACAGATATAATTACAAAAAGTAAGCAACGGTTTAATCCATAATTACAATATTATAATCACAGTTACAATTATAAATTGTAATCTAAAATTATAAATACCATAAAAGGACACTAAAAACTGAACGGGCTTTGTTGATATAATCAATTTGTTAAAGACATACAAATTAGTCAAGGACTTTTTCCTTCCTTATTCCTTTTTCTCCCTGTTTTGTTTTCTTCCCACAAACTATGTGAAGTCAATTGCAGCAAATGTTCACAAAACTGAAATATTCTCCTACCAAGCTTTATAAAGTTAGATTACAAGAGACATGAAAAAAGCCTACAGTTTGTGATTGTTAAAGCATTACAATAATATAAACACCAAAAGAAAGCATTAATGCCCTAATGATGTTGTTACAGTGAATATTAAAAATGTTGATTATTGTATAGTATACCAGGAATCTTTTCTTAGCAAATTAATAAACAATTAAAGAACGATGAGAAACTCATGTAAACATCATTACAGTCAAAGATAATTGCATGATTCTTTAAGCAGATGCCCATCTGTAATTCATATGGGGAACTAAAGTGACACAATCATGGTAGCTAAAGTTACTACTTGAGGGTGATGAAGAATTATTAAAAACTATCATAAGCTGCTAGTCTTCTGGTTCTTGCAGAAGTTTCGAGACTTAACTAAGAGTTGTTATACTGTTCTAGAAGAGTTATATTGATCTGTTCTTAGCACACCAAAAAAGGTGAGTTTGGATAATAATTGATTAGTGTCTGTCATATACAGAACGCTTACCTCATGATAAAGAGAGTGTTTCAAGAGGCAGAGCAGACAGTGGCCTTTGGGCTTTGTATAGCATTTGAAGGGTCACAGTCTCAGACATCAGTGATCTGAAACTAACAGGAAAGTATGGAATGAGAATAAAAGCTTAAAGGATGAACAGATGAGGCTCAGCGTGGACTATATATACACAATGTTGATGAACCTGATGAATAATACACAGTTTGACAGTTCTACAGCAAGCAATCATGACCTTTATACATTCGTCCTTTTCTTTTTATGGCGAAGATGGACCTGAAAAACGGTTCATCATGTCATTTCCACATACATTTGACTAATCCTCATATCATGCTTCAATCTTTTTGTTAGAAAAAATTTACGATCCCATTCATAAAAATTCTCCTTATGTTTATCTTTAAAATTTTCCCTTGTATTTATTATTAATTCATATTTAAAAACTTTACTATGAATCTAATTACTATTGTTTCAGCTTAAATTTGATTTAATCAGTTTAAGATAAACTAAAAACTCAATTTTTCGTAACATTAAAATAATATTATTTTATTTAATTAATTTTTATATTATTAAATTACCTAATATCATTTTATACTAGTATATATAAAAATGCCATCACAATTCTACACATCTAACATGTTACAAAATGATCAAGTGACGTATATCTATCGAAGCTATTTTCAGGTCAACTTGTAGCATATATACAACGATCTCATGCCCATTGTATATGGTAGTTCTTTCTGGGCCACTTTCACATTCTTGATGCAGACGGATCGACCACATAGCATAGCATATGAGGGCATCTAAATACGGCAATGGCCGACATATAGACTGTAGTAAACTAGAGATGAGAGGATGTCTGTGGCCGTAGACCAATATATATTAGTTCATCAACACATATATCATCATTATTTACTGCATGTTCTATGGCTTATATGTACCAATGGATTGAAATCAACCACAATAAAAGTTGCAAAGTTGGAACCCTTTTCTTTTCAAGAAGTGCTACGTCTAGATCATAGGAAGAACAAAGAAAACCTACAAGAAATATAAAATTATGAATAACAACAGGTGGCACTGATTCTCCCTTACATGTGATCATGTATTTATGGTTTATAATCTCTTCTTGACCCAACTCCTTTAAAGTGGCTAATCTGCGATCCACACTACTCTTTTTCTGCTTTATGCTTTTTTTGCATTTTAGTTTTTAACGAACAGGTTTAGGGAGAACAGAACCCTGTCCTCATGTCCGAATATATGTTTTTCTAATGGTAATTATCATATTAATTGGATGTGTTTGCATACACATAAATTGACTTCATATGTTACTGGCCAATGCTTAAGAGTTCAGAGAAATTTGTTCCCCCTCTAAAGAATTTATACTCATCAAACTACAAACAGGAACAAATTTAACTGCTGGTCCAAATTACCTAAACTTTAGGATAATAGTTTCTGAACATAAATATGATGTTGGAACTAATTTATGCACCATATTAATTCACCTAGCCACTTTAAAGTTATGTCCAACCTTTGGAATTGAGGATGGCCATGTTTACTGTTTCTTCCCAGCAAGATTTGGTCGGACTTGGGAGCATTTAGTTTTGGTTTCTTCACCCCCACCAAGTCCAAACCCATTTCAAGAAAGGTAAAGATGAATGCGAACTGTATCTCTACCCAAACCAAACCTTGCATAATAATTGGTTAATGAGAAGAGTTATATAGTATATGCTTAAGAGTGGGCTTAAATAAGCAGTCAAAACAGAATATTATTGACTCACTTAACTATCGTGAAAATACAATGCCTTCGAGTGGGATCTGGACAAACTCCACCATGCTTTTGTCGAAGGTTTGTTCTTAAATATGTCTGCTGTTTCATCAACATTAACAGTAGACATGCTCGTTCGGTAGCTTACATGTGCTTACTATTTACCGTGTCTTGGTCAGACTCCTACAAGTTGTTGTCTCCAGGCATGTACAGTTAAAAAGGGCTTATGAAGTTGCTAAACCTCATTGAGTACGGATATTACATTTAATGACATTTATTATGATGAGTTGTTATGCCCGGAGCCATATCACTGCTTTTACTTGTAAACTCTTAAAAGTTATAGATAGAAAAATTTCATGAATTAGAAGGAAACTTAATCAAGGGTGATAAATGGAAGGAGGAAGCTGATGAAATAGAATCGTGGCCTTATTTGGCAATAAACTAATTGTATTTAGCTGTTAGTTGATTCTATCAGCTGATTTGACCAACTGATTGCAGTAGTCGTTTGTTAGAGATGTTTGGTAAAATTAGCTATTTAGTATTAGTTATTTATGTGTAAAATGACTTATAAAGGTATGACTTTAAAAAAATTATAATGACATGAGTATTATATTTTAATATTTCTTTGAATATTTTCATAAAATTTTAAAATTTAGATATTTAATTTTATAAAAATTAAGTTTATAAATCTATTAAAAAATATACATATAATAATAATAAATCAGTATGATTTATTACTTGTACTAAATCATTGTAATTTATAACCAAAATAGGCGTATACTCACCACATAACTTAGCCAACTAATGAAGATTGTCTACAGAAAATTGTCAAATTAGTGGTCAAAAAACTCACGGACTAATGATTGGAGGCCATGTTGAGAGGTGGTAGGAGGCAGACATCATGAGAAAGCACAATATAAGTTGTCCTCTAGTAACTGAAGTTTGGGATTGAACGGTATCTTCTGTCATTTATTCAATTAGCTGAGGTAAAAAGCTACTTCTCTTGAACTTTTTAAAAATCAGCTGATTGAGTTCAATCAACTAACCTAATCAGTTGATTACCGAACACTAGAACAGTTGGTCAATAAAGTCAATCAGCTATTTTTTTAGTTGATCAGCTAACAACCAAACACGCCCTATATGTAAATCAAAAAACACTTTTTTGTACTTGATATATATGTATATTATATTATTAATATATATTAGTAATATTATTAGTACATTAAGGAGTTCAATTTGGTTTATATTTTTTATTTAGTAGTGGAATAAATTGTAATCTTTTATTTTGATCACTTGATGGGTGTACAAAATTAGATATTATAGATATATAATTAGTGTATTTCTATATAAAATTTTCCACTAATTTTTCTGTAATAGTAAGAGAGTTAATAGAAAGAAACTAATTTTAACAAAGAACAATTTAAAGTTTCTTGATCTCTCTACGATAATGACTTCTTTCATATCCAGCATACAATATTATGTCATAATTATTTGTGGCAATTGTTTATTCAAAATTTTAAAGTTATGAATATCCATTAAAAATTTTATGTCATACATTTAAATTATATATGTGATATCAGCGCAAGTCTTTTGAATAAATTTTTTCTATTTTATGATGATAATTGCCAATATTTAGGTCTTCGTAAAGTTCTATTATTATTATGAATTGTCAAATAAGCTCAAGTTCAAGATATGCATGCTTGGACTTTATTTGAAGCCATTTCTTTATTGTCAATAAAGTCATAGAATTTAGAACCTGCACATCCACATAAACAAAAGGATGAAGTAGTTCATGATTTGACTTGGATACTGCTACCTACAATCTTGTCTTAATTACGTATATGAGAGCATAATACAAAAAGGTAATTTTTTATTATTACCACAATTGCTTGCATTATTCAATGGTGGTTGAATATAACATGTGCATAAATCTGAAGAATATTACTGTGATGGGACATTTAAGATGCACTACTTAAATAAATAATCATTTTTTATATTCTAAGGAGGTCAATTGACCTTAATTACAAATTACACAAAATCCCCTAAATTGGTTAATTCTTGATCGAGCTTATGACCCAAGGCTTCATGGCCCAACCGTACCTCTAAGTTAGCAAAAGGGTTAATATAGTGCTCTAATAGCAATTTACCTTGGTCAGCAAAAGTGTTATTCAGTGTATTAGCATCAAAAAGCTTTCCCTTCTGTCCTTTTGTTGAAGACTATGTTGTTCCAATCGGTGGGAGGAGCGTGAATGAACTGTGTGAACGTGAGATGATGATGGGGTAGTGAATCTCCCACGATTGATGTTCAAAAGTGTGAGATCAATTGTTGGCATTGAATATTGTGAATGCCTCTAGTTTGCAGTCTTTGTTGGTGGTATTTGAATTGTCGGCGGGGGGTTGAATCTGTGTATACTGAAGTCGTCGTTTCAGAATGCCAATTTCACCAGGTCGTTTGCGACGGTGTTCCTCTCTCTTCTGATATGGCGGAACGATGCATAATGATAGAGTTTCGTGAGTCGACTGATTCTTTTCACCAGGGAGGATGTAGGTAACGTGCCATCTTCCTGAGCTGCGATTAAATTAATCGCCTGTAGGCAATCAGATTCGATCATAATCTTTTGTACACCCAATTCGTACGCCAAATTGAGTTCAATTTCGATTGCCCATAGCTCTGCAATAAATAATCATTAAGTGCTTGGTTGATGAAATCAAGTTGGCATTTTGGGTTCTCCAAATACGTGATTAATCATTCATATATTTAAGAAATTTTATTTAACAATGGAATATTGACTTTAAACATTATCAACCGATCTTCTTTTTTATGCTTCATTTCAAATAAATAAAATGCTTAAGATAGTTACCTTTGTCAACTAGTTTTTATTGATGTTCTATACTATTATTGAAAGTGGTAGATGAAAGGAAAAAGAGCCAAAAAAGAAAGGAAAGAGAAGAAAAGAGAGAAAGGGAGAGAAACAGAGAGCAATAGAGGGAATGAGAGGGGAATAGAAGAAGAATAGAGAGGAATCGAGATAATTTGGCAAAGTAGAGAGAAAGGGAAAATGTAATATTATTCTCATTAATTACCAAAAACATACAATAGCAATTTGGGGACTGTTATTTATAGTTATTCATAACACCCTCCAATTGACAACTACCATCCATTACAAGTACATATTTTCGTATCAATAACCCCCCTCAAGAATGCTTTCCCTCAAGAGTTTGAGATAGAAAATTGAGGAAATTACTGCTAGAAATGAAACAGTGGACCCCATGAGGCCTATTCATCTGGCAACCCTTTCCATTGCACCAATATTTCTGTAATTATTTGCCCCTTCCTCCTGCCTATCCTTTTATTCAAAATCTTCTCATGAATATGATTATTAGGAGCTATAGGCTAATCCATAGGAGGATTTCTAGGCTTTACTAAAGGATCAGGGCATAACTTCAGTATCAAGAGCTGTAGGCCAGTCCATAGGAGGATGTCTAGGCTTTACTGAAGGATCAGGACATAACTTCAGTAAAGAGACTAGGAAAGTAGGAGGTATCCTTGAATTTGGAGGTAGTTCCAACTTGTAAGCAACTTCCCCCACTCTTTCCAATACCCAGTAAGGTCCAAAATACCTTGGAGCCAACTTTTGTGAGCTCCAAATAGCTTTAGAAATCTATCTATAAGGCTGTAATTTCAAAAAGAACCATTGCCCCACTTCAAAATCGCAACCAGTCCTCTTCTCGTCAGGTTTTTTGCTTCTTTATATTTACTGCTTTATGCAAATGGTGTTTAAGTATTGTAAGCATGTTTTCTCTAGTAGTAAAACTCCTATCCACAACTTCTAGAACAAAATCTCTTAGGAGATACGGAATATGCAACTGAGGTTTTTGTCCATACAGTAGCTCATAAAGGATAGCTTGAGTTTTTGTATGAAATGAGCTGTTATACCACCACTCAGCTGTAGGCATCCACTTACTCCACTCCTTGGGATTTTCCCAACACATGCATCTCAAGTAGGTATCTAGGCAACGATTTAGAACGTTAAATTAACCATCTATTTGGGGATGATAAATAGAAGATTGGTTCTGCTTAACACCTAAAATATGCAGAAACTCCTCCCAAATAAAAGTTACTGACAAAGATTGGGTCTTTGTCACTTATTATTTTTGCGGGAGCACCATGTAACATGTAGATGTGATCCAAGAAGTTTTGAGCAAGCATAGAGGCTGTATAAGGGTGAGAAAGAGATAAGAAATGAGCATATTTACTCATTCTATTAATAACAACCCAGATAATGTCTTTTTTTCTAGATTTGGGAAGCCCTTTAATAAAATCCATTGTAATACTTTCCCAAACTCTACTAGGTACTGGTAATGGCTGTAATAGTCTAGGTTTAGCAATGTTTTCATACTTAGCAATGTTTTCATACTTACACTGGGCACATGTATCACAATTTTTGATATAATCTTTAATATCATGTTGTTAGAGTAGTATTCTAAAGGCAGTCATCTTTAGCATTTCTTTTTTGTACAAACTTTATTTTGATCAATAAAGTAAAAGGCAATTTTTCATTAATTTGATGTTCGTTTATTTATAAATTGATGTTAATTTTAAATCGAATTAATGAAGTCCAAGATACAATACATAGCATGAAGGAAATCATGATGAGATCATGATAATGAGATTCTTATTATGTGCAATTATATTATTATCTGAATTATCCCTAGTCATAGGATTAATAAGACTGGACAATATTAATCCGAATAGACTAGCACATATTATACTCCTTGATTTGATCAAGCAAAGGATCTCACAATCTGTAAGCATGAGATATTTAGAGTTAACATGTGGATACTTACTAAGAGAAGTAAGTACATCAGATGACCCGCTATGAGATTATTATATGGATGATCTATCAAATGTCAATGATTAATCTCTTCGTAGCAATTGTGCAAATATCCTTAGATTTGAGGTACTCAAGGATATCTTAGATATTGATCATGTGCTTTTACATTATTCCTTGTTGCCTCAAGATGAGGTCGCTCATAGGGTGGTGATTGGGTACAGCTATTGGTATTCGAAGGTAATTAGGTAGCCAATAAAGTATTTACTACTCCTGATAGAAGGAGATGATCCCCACGACCTCTTGTCGGGGTCATTACTCAGGAGTCTCTGGCCAGAGCAGTTATCTGTCATGAAGAGAGTCTTCAATAACACATAAAGTAATGAGATCTCAGGACATGAACTAACATCACTTCGACTAGATGTGACGAAGTCAATCTAGTGAAAGTTGACATGTAGCTCATACTCCGAACCAAGTGGGTTATAGAATGGTGAAGAAACGAATTGCACGATAATTGTCTATAGAAAAGTTCGTAAGTCGGATAATTAACTATCGAAGAGTTCGTGCGTTAATCTACTTATATTCTGGTAAATTGGCATCATGAAACCTTTCATGATGCCAATTTACCGGAATATAAGTAGATTAATTTCATGATTTGCTTGAATTAAGAGTTAATTCAAGAGGCATGAAACCATCTATGATTTGCTCGAATTAAAAGTTAATTCAAGTGCCTAAAATAACCGGAAACTTAAGGGTCACAGGTATAAAAGATTGAATGAAAAACAAAGTATGTATGGCTATTTTAAGTAGGCCACGATCATGACCTATGGCCTATAAGCCACAATCATGGCCTATAAGCCTCGACAGATGTACATAAGTGAGTTCTTCACTGATGTACAAAAGAGATGTCTAATAAGTTTTTACACACTCAAGTGAGAGAATAAGGGGTCTAGAAGAGTTCTAGAGTGAGAGAGAAGTGGTTTTGAGTCTGCTTCATGTAACTTATGCAATTGTTGCATAAATATAATTGCATGCAAGATATTCTTAATCTATCTCTCCATTTGAGCGTCTACTTGAACTCATCAAGTTTGGTGAACCACCCTTACACACTGCTTCTTCTTCATTTTTGCGTGTTCTTTAGTGATTAAGGAAGAGTTTGGTGTTTGCAACAACCCAAACAAGGAAAAGAATCAAGAAGGGAGGAGAATCAAAAGGTACAAATGTACTGAAACTTCATGTTCATATATTGTAAGTATGCATGCATCTGTGTTTCTAGAATTTCAGGGAAGTCATAGGTAGGAATTTAGATTCTGACTCTTCTGTTGCATTGTCATGCATGTGATGCATGAATCCATAGCTCCTTAACACATTTATCATCTTTGTCCACCAAAAGGGCTTCCTCATGTGCTGATATGTGGGCTGCACCCCAAATGTCCTCCTTGAGAGCTAATATGCATCCAATCGAATAATTTTTGTGTCAACTCAGCACTATTACCCACCACCAGCTTACTATTTCTTCTTAAAAACTGCCATCCTAGGAGTATTTCCCCACAACTCCAACTTGTTGTTGTAAATGAGAAATAAGTGCCCTCAAATCAACATCATTCACACAACTTTCTTTAATAAACTTTAACAAGCCCGAAGAAGATGTGTCAAAAGTTATCTTTAATAACTCAGCCCCTTGCACTTGATAGTTGTAGTTTACATTATGTTTTGATAGGTGTTTTAGTGTGTTTTTAGGTGTCAATTAGATGATTTGTGCATGTTTAGGTTTAGAATTATGCTAATGTGATTGTGTGTTTATGTTTTTGAGTGTTTTATAGTTTAGAGCATGATATTAGACTTTAATTTTATGAGTTTAAGGTATTTTGATGTGTTTGTTAGTGTATGAATTTAGATGGAGAAGATTGAAAGAAGTTGGAGTAAGTATGGACCGTGACAGAAGACATCATCCCAGGATCACGATCGAGACAGAAGGCAAATTTTAAGGGGATCATGACAGGCGCTTGTCAGATGTGGGGATCTCCTTTTGTTCTCATTTTTTGAGGGTTTTTTTGTACTTTTTGGCCTAAGTAAAACCTAGTTTTTACCCTAAATGGGCTAGGAACTATATAAGATCATAAAATGACCCTAATCAAGTGAGCCTCCATTTGACACTTTGGGAAAGAAGATAAGGAAGAGAGAAGAAGTAGCTGGAGGAGCTATTGTCCAGCCTTTCCAACCATCCATTCCAAGTTATTTCTACATTCCTCTTGTTATTTACTTCATCTAATGTATGATTTAAACATGAGGATGTTGAATATATTGTTAAGGATGTTCTAACTTCATTTAGGGATTGATTCTTAAATCATTTTGTGACCTATTGCTTTTGATGTTAATGACATTGTTTGGGTGTTGTGATGTTTATAGTTTTTGCATACTTCGATAACAAATCGAGAGATTGAATCAATAGTAACATGATTAGGTTGGGCACTAAGAATTAACAACCTAATGGATCACATAAACATCAAATTGGTAATTATATGAAGAGAGATCTTGTGTGAGGACTTGATTATCTATTAGATTGCTTAAGAACTAATTGGAGACATAGGTTATTTTTTTAATTGAAAAATTACAAAATCGAAATTTTAGATTTAATGAGGGGCTATTGACTATGGTTTAATGATTAGATCTTGAAAAAGAATAATCAACCTTTTGGAATTCTAAGACCAATACCATTGAAATCAAAAGTGAATAGGGTAGCAAAATGACGATACAATGAATCTCATCTTCTCATAATTGTTTGATCTTGTCTTATTGCGATATTTCAATTGATAAGTGGTTGATGCTCTATCTTGATCTACTTGTGTTAATTTCAGAATTTCAATTTCAGTCAATCTATATTCAATTACTTAATTTTCTGTTTAGTTTATCTTCATTTTTATCACATTTCTAAACCTTAGACAAAGCTAGGATTTAGTTAGTTTAGTTAATTCCTCCTACTATCGACACCTCAGCTACTATGCTTATGATCCATATACTTGTGGAACATTGAGGGTTTTATATAAATAAAAATTGCTCAACAGCACTCGTGAGAGAGCATCTACAACAGTGTTGTTATTGCCCTTCTTATAGTGTATCTCATTGTCATACCATGAGTCGTGCTACCCAATACATCTAAAATGGAGTCTTTAATTTTTGATTTAACAAAAATTTAAGACTCTCTTGATCCATGCGAATTATAAATTTCCTCCTTTCTAAATATTGATGCCAATGCTCTATAGCTTGCACTACTGCCATCAATTCCTTCTCATAAATAGAAAGACTCAAATGTTTAGGAGCCAAGGCTTTGCTGTAAAAAGCCAATGATTGACCTTATTGCATAAGCACTACCCTAATTCCAGACCCACATATATATGTTTCTGAGACAAAACCTTGCTGAAATCTAGCAATGCAAGAGTTGGGGTTGTCAAAAACACCTCTTTTAAGTTCAGAAAGGCTTTAATTGCAGCATCATCCCATATAAACCCATTCTTCCTTAACAACATTGTCAAAGGCTTGGCATTCTCACCATAGTTACAAAAAAACCTTCTATAATACATTGCTAAGCCAAAAAAAAACTCTTAGTTGCTTCATTGTTGTAGGTTCAGGCCATTCTTGCATAGCTTGCACTTTCTTGGAATCAGTACAAATTGTACCATTCCTGATTATATGCCTCAAATATTATGCTTTTGTTGTAGCAAATGTACACATGCTTCTTTTAACAAAATAACAATGTTGTCTCAGAATTTCTATCACAACTTTCAAGTGTTGTACATGCTCATCAATAGAGGGGTTGTACACAAGAATATCACCAAAAAATACTAACACAAATTTCCTCAGATATTCATCGAAGATATTGTTCATAGGCTCTTGAAATGTGGCAGGTGCATTGGTTAGCCTAAAGGGCATAACCAACCATTCATAGTATCCTCTTTCTGTTTTAAAAGCAATCTTGTGAGCATCTTTTGGCACTATGTGAATTTGGTGATAGTTAGCCCTTAAATCCAACTTAGTATACCATTTTGCTGCATTAAGCTCATCAAATAGCTCTTCAACCAAAGGAATGAGAATTTGATTCTTCATTGTCTTCTTATTCAATCCCCTATAGTCAATACACATACGCCACGTACTATCCTTCTTCTTGACTAATAATATAGGTGCTGAGAAGGGAGACAACACTCACTTATAACATCAACTTGTAGTAGCTCATTCACCATCTTCTTAATTATATCCTTTTGTGCAGAAGGGTATCTATAAGGCTTAAAGTTGATGGGGTTAGTTCCTTATTGCAAAACTATTGGCTGATTATGGCTTTCTCTAAAAGGGTGTAAGCTATTGAGTTCCTCAAAAACATCATAAAGCTCTTCTAGAACAAACTTAATCCCACGTGGTAATTTCCCATCATCAATTCTCACTGACCAGTATTGAAGCTCTTACCCTTCACTTTTAACCACTTGTATCATGAACATTTGACCCCTATCTTCTCCAATTCTCTTGGGGACCACTAACTTCCACGCATGTGGCACACTAGCTTATAGTTTAACCACCTTCCCATTATACCAAAAGAATATAGAGAGAGAAGCATAGTCCTAGTAGGCACTTCTAATGCTCTTGAGCCACTTCAAGCCCAACGCTATATCATATGTCTACATTTTCATAATTCTCAGATCTCCCATAAACTCTTCACCTTGCTTTCTCCACTTAATATTCTGCCAAATACTAAAAACCTTTAGCTTCTAACCACCGATTACCTCTACTTCCTTGGTTGCACCATTCTCGGACCGCCTAAGCTTTCTTTCCAAGTCATAATCTAGAAAATCATGAGTGCTGCCACCATTAATTAGAATTTTCACATTTTTTATTCCCACTTGGCCTTCTACTCTCATATAAGTAACATTTTCAGTACCTTCTATGGTATGTAGTGAAATTTGAGGCAGGAAAAACTCGACAACTTCATCCATCTCAGTCCCTCCATCTGCATCTCCATCTATTTCATACTCTACCAAGTGTAGCTACAACTTCCTTCTTTGAGGGTAGACATAATCTTAGAAAATTTCTCATGGCAGTAAAAATATAGGTTATGGGCTCGATACTCTTCCACTTTTTAAATAGTCAAGATTTTCCTAAAAGAAGATGATATCTTGCTCTGGTTTTTGTTGTTTCCAACTGTATTCACATCCAATCTAATCTTTGATTGAGCCCCACCTTCCAGTAAGGTTTACCTGATGGGACCCACTACTCAATACAACATTTTTATAGCTTTTTCACCTATCTTGGATAGCTACTGCCATCGTATCCAAATCCAAAGTAACTCCACTATTACTTTGCTTAACACCTGTAGAGCTTCTTCTAGTTGTCACCTCTTTTTTCTTTTTCTGCATCTTAACTTCTTGGACTCTAGCCAAGTTTCTTGCCTCCAGCAACGTTGTAGGTTTAAACAACCTTACTGTACTAGCAAACTCCTCCTTGAGTCCAACAGTATATGCATGGACTAAGTACTCCTTCGGTAGATTTAGTTTGCAAGAAATGGAGTAAAAAAGATCATTAAAATTAACCAACAAGCCTTGCTGTCTCAAAACAATCAAGTCGTCCATTGGTGCCTCATATAAAGGTCCAAACTGGTTCTTGAGAGCCACCACATACTCCTCCCATTCCAGAACTTTGGTTTCTCATGTTTGTTTGATAGCTTGGTGCCACTAAAATGCTTTTGTCATTAAGATACAAGCTCGCCATTGTTACCTTCAGTGTATTTGGTGTCTTGTCCAATAGAAAATACCTCTCACATTTCAAAATCCACCTAAGAACGTCACTTCTTTGGAATTTTGGGAACTTCATTTTCATGAAATGTGTGGGCGTTAGTAGTTACAGGTCTCTAGCTGTTGTTGCTAGGCATTACGTTGATCACCCTAGTTTTGGCCTCGATCTTGCTGCCTTCTGATGTGACTCCGACCTCTGTCTTGTCCTGGACCCCTTTCATCATCATCAACAACTCTTTTTGGGCCCACATGAAGCCTATCAACTGTACAGACATCCCCTGCAACATGTTAGATAAGGCCACCAATTGTTCCATCCTTACTCCAGCGCCCTTATATGCTCATCAAGATCACAAACGGAAGTCTAGGTACGCGTCTCTGCTGTCAGTCCTAGGAGTGTAATGTCTCTAATACCACTATTATTGAAAGTAGTAGTTGAAAGGAAAAAGAGGGAAAAGAGAAAGGAAAGAGAAGAGAAAAGAGAGAAAGGGAGAGAAACAGAGGGAATGAGAGGTGAATAGAAGAACATAATGGAATTGAGAGAATTTGGGAGAGTAGAGAGAAAGGGAAAATGCAATAGTATTCTCATTAATTGCCAAAAACATACGATAATTGAGGGGGGACTGTTATTTATAGTTACTTATTAACACCATCCAACTGACATACTAACAGTCTTAACTGCTATATACTACAATTACATATTTTCGTATCATATACATGTTATGGACATGTAATGTTATTATTGAAATTAAAAACTATGTATTGTGTGTTAAATTTACACATGGCATTATAAAAGGATAGTTTGTTAGACACCAAATTGACCGAAAAAATTAAGTGAAATTTGTGTGTATAAATAGTTACTTATTTAAAAAATATTAATGCCTATTATTAATTAATTATATGGATAAATGTTGTTTATTAGTTGATAGAATTTAAAATCAACATTAACCTGCTAAATAACTTGTTGCCAAAGATATTGATTGCATTTGATTAGTTTATTTGATTATCTGATATAGTTTGTATGGCATTAAACTTATGATAATATATTGTTGAGTTTGCCTAAAGAAAACCTACAGTACATTTTAAATGTTTAATTAATTGAATTCGATAATTTATTTAGCATTTATGTATTTGTAGCTATTTCTTTTTATTCACACACTTCTTCTATTACTGAGTTTAATGGTTTAAACTTTTCTGAATTGTGCAAACAAGTTAATTTATATTTAGGTGTTTTAGATTTTGACTTAACATTGTTAGAAGAAAAACCTATTACTAATATGGATATGAGCAGTGAGGTTAAGAAGACAATCTATAAAGCACAAGAAAGATCGAATAAATTATGTTTTAATTTCATGCAAATGACTATTACTAACAATGTTAAGACCACTAATCCACAAACTGAAAGTGCTAAAGAATACCTTAAACTTAATGGAAGAATGCTTTCATTTTATAGTCAAGTCTTTTCTTAGTACATGATGGGTGTCGAAACCACCAAAAATAAATTACCTACTCTAAAAGATTTGTAAATAGTGATGAGCAGGGTCGATC
>JANQBM010000005.1:6245315-6256510 GCA_025594535.1 Erythroxylum domingense
AAAATATATAATAATAAGGAATTTATTAATATTAATAATAAATATAATTAATAAAAATACAACATTTTATAATAATATGGAATTTAATAATCATACAAAGTAAGTAAAAATAATAATAACAATCATAATAATAATAAAGATAAGGATAATTTGGTCTTTTTGTTAGTTATTCCTTTGCCATTCTAAGTTTAAATTTTCAAACCAAACATTGGCATAGAATTTCTTATCTATTCTATTTCTTGAACCAAACAAAATAATACCCATTACATTCTATTCCTGGTCTTTTCTATTCTTAAAGAATAACTATTCTATTCTTTATCTATTCCACTCTTTGAACCAAACAACCCATTAAAGTTCTGGGACGAAATTGACTAATTTTTGAATTTCAAAATTCTATTTAGATAGGAATTGAGTTATTTTCAAAGTTATTTATTTCTTAGTTATATTATGTTTACGTTATTGCTTTCCTTAGGACTCTAGTTCCTATAGTTTTGTTTTTGTTTCTAGATTTAGATGCCTGTAAAACATTATCTTATGGATGTAAAGGGGGAGCTTATCGTTTTTAATAAGTAATTAAAAATTTTTGAGATATTTTCTTCAATTTTTTAGAGAAACTATTACTATAGGTTCTTTAAAAATTTGTGATTTTATCTAGCTTGCCAGTGGTGATCAAACTATAGAATCTTATCTCTTGCAATATTATCTTCTCCTTGAGTATGAGGATTTATAATGTTCTTTGAATTTTTATTTTTGATTTACTTGAACCAAACTTGTTTTGATAAAATGGACCTTGGTCTTATTCATATTAATATCATCTCATTAGTCTTATTAGTAAGGGTCATATCATTATTCTTTTACCTAAATGTTTTTTCATTAATAGAAGCAACAATGATAAATTCATTGACCTTTTTCTTTATATTTTTCATGTCAATTTCATACTATATAACAAGGAACAACTTATTCTTTATGTATAATCTTAATTTAATTCTATTTTGATTAAATATGGTGAAAACATCTTTAATAAAGTGTGTAACATAACATTTGCTAACTAATTGGCCTATATTAAGAAGATTTGGATCTAAATTGATAAAAATTACACATTAATAATCAATTTGATACATAAATATGTTTTGACAACATTTATTCCCTTTCCTTTCACTTATATGTAAGCTCTATCTTTACTCTATTATCCCTATTATTCATTTGAAAATTTTCTATTTCAAAAGGTAAATCAAGCTTTAACATGAAGAATAATGAAAAATGTATAAAATTATTATGTCCTTTCATGAATCATGTTTGAATTGAGAAAGCAACCTATGGATGCCCATTCTAACTATACTTACATTATCATTATGTTTTAAGCCCCAAATTCGTAGTAATATGCTATTAAGTTCCTGGTGGTATTTTTTTTCATTTCTTAGTCTATAAGGGAGACCAATGGTTTCCTTCTAATTATCTTATTCCATACTAATGAAATAACTTCATGAATATTATTATAGCTAATTTCTCTAAAGTTTTAGTTTTAGATGCCTTATCCTAATTTATTTTAAGTTACAATCTAATTACCATACACCTAATTGAGTTAGGCCAAATATTGAAATACTACTATATATATCTCATATATATAGTGACTTCCTCATTTTTAAAGAGAACATTATAAATCAATTATTTTCTTATTTTCTGTTGATTAATTTCTTATGCACATTCCCCTTGTGATGTATTATTAAGTACTAAAAATAAATTGCTTATTAACAAATAACAATGTGTATGAGGCCATACACGAGAGAGTTTGTAGGCACATTGACTTTAAAAATAGTTACAGTATGAGTTTACAATACAAGTTATAAATACTATACATAAAATCTACAAATGCACAACTTTACATATTGTCAACTTTAATTAATCTTTTTTATATCTAAAATAAAGATTAAAGAGAAAAATGATCTAATATATATTACACCATAACAATTAGTATTAAAGAGCATGTGATTAAAAATTCTAGTACATGTATCTATATCTTAAGTTTTTGCATATATACATGCGCTAAGTTTTACTAATTATAAGCTTGGTAATTACCGTAAGTGAACAGGTTGTTCGTGTAGTACCTAATTATCACAAGTGCACGGGTTGTTCGCGTAGTACGTAAGGCGTCGATAGCACGAAGAAGGGAACTAGTCCTAAAATCTAAAGGCAGCTAAGTTTGCAATTATCCTAATTAAATAACTAATGTAGAATTTAAATCAATCAATAATCAAATTTAAGAAATTAATGTGCCACAAGAATGAACAAAATAGCAAACCACACAAATAATCCGAAACCCAACCTAGAAATAACCAAGTGAGAGGGGATTCAATTCGAAACTAAAGAAAATTTACCAATCATGAAATTTCTGATTTAACGGGCCTAGACGACCCTAGGGTGAATTACTCTCTCTCGAGTTATAATTCTTAACCCTAATTGATAAACCCTAATTCAAATTATGGGAATTGCATCTCTCAATTTGTAGTTGGTCTAAAACTTAAATTAGTTCTGAATTTGTCTATTAACCTATCGGAAACCTATGCTTGATCTCTCGTTAGGCAACTCTACCGGTTTGATTCAACTCTCTACCTATCGATTTACCTAACTCTCGTTAATCTAACTCGATGATTTTTACCGGCTTACCCTCTCAGTTTATTGCCAAGTTATGAAGAATCGAAATTGAATCACAATTAAATCGAAATAAAACACCATCAAATAAATTTTATTAATCTTAAGAATTAAAAAGAACATGAAGGTGAGTTTAGATAAAAGATCAACACTCAACAATAACAATTCCAATCAATATTCTGAAGGTGAGTTTAGATAAAAGATCAACATTCAACAATAGCAATTCCAATCAATATTCAATCTCATACATCAATGAAATCAAAATAAAAATAAAAAATGCTATCGGAATGGATCTTGGAGGTCGTCACTGCGGGAAACTGCCTGTTCCAGGAAGTACTTCGTTTAAAACATATCTCCGTGCCTCTCTTCCTTCGTCTCCTTCCTCAATCGCTTGATTTCTCTCTAGGTTCCTCTTGGATTTTTGCAGAAATTCACTATTTTTCTCAACTCTTTTTACCCTCTATTGTCTACTGGCGGCTGTTTTATAGTGTGCTATTTATTCTGTAGCTACCTTAGGTCAAACTCGGGGTTGAAACGGTCCAAACAATCACTTAAAATTTAAGTTTTCGTGTCAACTTAACGAAGGGCGCGATCATGGCCCTGTCTTCCATGATTGTGACTGGTGATTTATCCTTTCTGTCATGATCATGGCCTGAAGTGCACGTTCGTGGCCTGGCTGCTTCTTCCTCTTCTGTCTCTGTCACGATCGTGGCCACTGTGCACGATCGTGACCTATGTCTTTTAGCCCGAAACTCTTCAAATATTCATCGTTCTTCCCCGTTTACCTTGCAACACTAATACACACATCAATGTATCTCAAAAATATAACAATTAAGCTCAAGGATTCATACTAACCCATAAAAAACACATAAACATATAAACTAACATAATTAACGTATAAACACATATTTAACTCTCAATTTAATGCTAAATATTTACCAGATTACACCCTAAAACATCATGCAAAACACAACTATCAACATCCCCACACTTAAACGTTTGCTTTTCCTCAAGCAAACAAAACAACAAAGCATATAATACACAATGCAATAATGAGACAATGGCTCTGACTTCATGAAATAACTTTAATCTTGGACACAATCATTCGAATTATGGCAAATCATTAACAAACAAAATATGTGTCTAGGGGCTTTGAACTAAATATACAACTAAATCAAGACCTAAGTGTTACTTAGTTACCCTTTTCAATTGCACACACACATTAATACATCTTCGATCCCTCAAACTTTGTAACTGTTCCTAAGTATAATTCCATGAAAACTCAAGCTTATTACAAGCACGGTAGGTGTTTATTTAAAAAAAATTTTAATATAATTTTTTTTAAAATTGGGACTTAGTCTTTTCCTCGGAGGTAAACATTTGTGATAAATGTTGATCTAGCGACTCAACTAAGTCATTTATTAAGCAGCTTGGTTGAAACGTCATTATAGCCTTTTTATGCGAAGGTATACATTTGTGATGCGTGTTGATCCAATTACTCAGCTACATCACATTTTCAACTAGCTACTAGCTCTATTCATGACACGAAGGCCAGTGGAACAGTGATTTATTAAACAACACTTTTTTTTCAGTTTATTGCCTACCTTGTTGCTTATAACTATTCGTTTCCATGAGAAATGCTAGTTAAGCTACTTAAGCTAAATGACCTCAAATTGTGAATGAATGTGACAATCCAGAAGGTGTTAAATTTACACTAAGTCCTAATTAGGTTGTATATTTATCCAAAGGCCCCCTAATTCATTAATTTCGCAGGATAATGATTGTTCATAACCTAATAGACTATATCCAACATTAAAATTTTTTTTCACTCAATCTAAGCCATTGACACATTCACAAACTTCACACAATGTAACCTAATACTATCATATGATATGAAAAATTCACACTCAAGGTAAAAACACAAAACCCTTCCCACACTTGAACAACACATCGTCCTCAATGCGAGAAAGGTACACAAACACACTAGGGGAAATAAAACACAACAGATGAAAAACATAAGAAGAAAATACTAAAAAAATGAAAAGAAAAAGGTTAGAACAGGAAACCATTTGTGGCGACAGAGGTGGTGATGACATTAGTGTTGGGACCAAATATGCTTGACATTGAGAATGTTTCCCTATCTTATAAGTGATTTAAGAAAACAAAAGAATAACTTAACCTTCATCCTTTAAAACTCAGCCAGGATTAATTATGAGTGGCTTGTTTCCACCCTTTTCGTTTAACATCAATTTTGTAGCCCGTAAGTAAGCTACAAATTGCAAGATGATCAAAAGGACAATATTGATAAAATTATGAAAACCAATTAATTTTAGTAATGTCCTTTTCATTAACAGACTGTCAATAAAATAGGGAATAAAAAAACTCCTTGAATCTTCCATCGAATCTATCAGTTTGTCTTGTACTAAGGTGAATTGCTCTCCTTCTTCCTTCATCACCTTCGTCTCCTTTGCTTCTTCCACTTCATGAATAGAAACCTTTATCGCTACTTGATGTCTACTGTCGTCTATTCATCATCCTTTTGTTCATCGTAAGAGTCGAACACATCAACTATCCTGAATGAACTACTAAATTTCGGATTCTTAATTACATCATTCATGTTGAATGTCATTTGATCATCATCAATCCAAAAGTTAGAGTTCTCTTTATGGACATCCACCCTAGATTTTTTGATGTTCAAAGATGGTATATTAAGGACCAGTGAATAATAGAGAGGTTTGGAGTTCTTTTCCTCGTACACTTCCATCATCTTTTGGTTGCCAACGAATTTGGGTTCGGCATGGTCTTCCTCTAGTTCTTCTAGCTTTACCCTATTCTTAAGTGTGATAGCCTCATATTTCTCTAGTTGTTGTAATTCTATTTTTCTTAAAAAGCATCCACACTTCTCTTACAAAATTCACAGGAAAGTTGTTTTACTTGATTCTCTAAGTTATGAATAGAAGCGGCATGATTTTCAATCACTTGATCAATTTGCTCTTCTAATCGCTTCCGCCCTTCTTCCATGTCTGTAAGCTTATTCAAGATCTTGTCCAATTTAGAATCCCATGAACTGGATTCGTCATGTTGAAATTAAAATAGAACTTAGTGTCCCATGTGAGTACTTATATTGTTGGACTAATAGAAACCTGGGTGGTTTTGCCACCTTGAAATGTACATGGTCCAATAAGGGTTGTTATTTCTCTAACTATACTGTGACTCATTGTAATTCTCAAAATTTCCTTGCTCATTATAATATCTATCTTCCATCATTTTCCAGCATTTAACTCTTCAGATATCCCATTCTAAGATGTCTCGATGTGTCTTTACTTTATACCCTAATTTTTTTTAAAATAAAACAAAAGTTAGTGGAAAAGCCTTAGACTAATGAACTAAATTGCCTTCCCTAGCAACGACACCAAAATTTGCTCGCTCAAGATTACACGCGTTAAGTTTTACTAATTATAACCTTAGTAATTACTGCAAGCACATACGTTATTTTTGCAGTACCTAAGGTGTCGATTCCATAAGGAAGGGAACTTTGCAATTAACCTAATTAAACAACTAATGCAAAATTTAAATCAATCAATAATCAAATTTGAGAAATTGAAGTACCATAAGAATGAACAAAATAGAAAACTATATAAATAATCTGAAACTCAACCTGAAAATAACCAAGTGAGAGAAAGGGGGATTGAATTCAAAACTAAAGAAAATTTACCAATTATGCAATTTCTGATTTAACGGGCCTAAACAGTCCTAGGGTGAATTACTCTTTCTCGAGTTATAATTCTTAACCTTAATTGATAAACCCTAATTCAAATTATGGGAATTGCGATCTCTTAATCTGTAATTAGTCCAAAATTGAAATTAGTTCTGAATTTGTCTATTAATCTATCAAAAATCTATGCTCGATCTCTCGTTACACGACTCTATCGGTCTGATTAAACTCTTTACCTAACTCTCGTTAGTCCAAATCGACGATTTTTACCGGCTCACCCTCTCAGTTTATTGCCAAGTTATGAAGAATCGAAATTGAATCACAATTAAATCGAAATAAAACACCATCAAATAAATTTTATTAATCTCAAGAATTAAAAAGAACTGGAAGGTGAGTTTAGACAAAAGATCAACACTTAACAATAGCATTTCCAATCAATATTCAATCTCATACATCAATGAAATCAAAATAAAATATAAAATACTACCGGAACGGATCCCAGAGGTTGTGAATGTGGGAAACCGCCTGTTTCGGGAAATATTTCGCATTAAACGTATCTACGTGCCTCTCTTCCTTCGTCCTCTTCCTTAATTGCTTGATTTCTCTCTAGGTTCCTCTAAGATTTTTACAAAAACTCACTATTTCGCTTGACTCTCTTTATCCTTTAATGTCTGCCTTCAGCTGTCTTGTAGTGTGCTATTTATTTTGTAGCTACTCTAGGTCAAACTCGGGGTCGAAACGGTCTGAAAAATCACTCAAAATTTGAGTTCTCATATTAGCATGATGTAGGGCACGATCGTGGCCCTGCCTGCCGCGATTGTGGCCCTGCCTACCGCGATCGTGGCTAGTGATTTATTCTTTCTATCATAATCATGGCCTGAAGTGCACGATGCTGGCCTAACTTGATGCTCTCTGTCACAATCGTGACCCCTGGTGCAATGGCCACTGTACACAATCTTGGCCTATGTCTTTTAGCCCGAAACTCTTCAAATCTTCATCGTTCTTCCCCGATTACCCTGCAACACTAGCACATACATGAAGGTACTTCAAAAATATAACAATAAAGCTTAAGGATTCATACTAACCCATAAAAAACACATAAACATACAAACTAACATAATTAACACATAAACACACACTTAACTCTCAATTTAATGCTAAATACTTACCATATTACACCCTAAAACATCATGCAAAACACAACTATCATGTCCCAAATATGTCAAGTAATTTATGTAATGTTGCAATAGCCATATATTAACTTTAATAAAAACAATGACAAGATTAAATTTTTATTATTAAAAAATGAAATTATAGATTAAGAGGAGACTTATATGTTCTGATTGAAAAAGAGAAACAAACGATCGATGTAAAGAAATAAGGTACAACAAATATATGGAAACATGACAATGGGAAGTGATATTAGTGGCAAATTTCAATATTTTAGGTTTAATAAACAATTTAACAAGAAAGGTTCCAATATGATTACCAATGCCTTGTCAATTATTATTTGATGTTTCCGAATAAACTCTAAAACAGTGTTAGTGATTACGGATGGCAATAGGCCGTGCCTGGCCCAGCTTGTGGCCTAACAGACTGGTGGCTGCCATCCTTTGGCTAGATTGGGCCACGGGCTAACTTGCCCATCTACACTTTCTTTTGAAAAAAATTGACAAAACGATGTCGTTTTGCACATGCCCTTTAGGTCACAGGCCGGCTCGGGTGGGGGAGGGTTTGGCCAAGATTGTCATCCCTGTTACGGTTTGGTTTAAGGATGGGTCAATCCAAGCGTAAAGCCCGACTTAACCCAAATTTTTTATTTTTAAAAAATAAGAAATAGAAAATGATGTTATTTTACTCAGAACAATGTTGTTTTACATATAATTTTGAGCTTCGGGCCAGACCAAGCCTAACCAACTTAAAATTGACCTCGAGCCTAAAACTTAATTAATCCAAGTCGGGTCTGTTTTGGTAGCCATGTATTCATGCATCATATGCATGACAATGCAACTAAAGTGTCAAAATCTAATTCTGACCACATGACATACCCAAAACTTCCAGAAACTTAGATGCATTCATACTCATAATATATGAACATGAAATTTCATTATATTTACCTTTTGATTCTCCTCCTTTGTTGATTCTTCTCCTTGTTTGGTTTGTTGCAAACACCAGACCCTTTCTTGATCACCCAAGAACATGCAAAGATGAAGAAGAAACAATATGTAAGGGTGGTTTGAGAACCACACTAGATTAGTTCAAGTAGATGCTCAAATGGAGAGAAAGATCAAGACTATGTTGCATGCAATTTGATATGCAACAATTGCATAAACAAGACTTAAGACACTTCTCTCTCACTCTAGAATGCTTCTAGACCCCCTATCCTCTCAGTTCAGTGTGTAAGAATTCATTAGCCCTCAGTGTGTAAGAATTCATTAGCCCTCTTATTTATACGTAAGTGAAGAACTTATTTATGTATATCTGTCGAGCCTTAGGCCATGATCGTGGCCTACTTAAAAACAGTCATACACACTTTGTTTTTCATCTGATCTTTTATGTGTGTGACCCTTAGGTATCTGATTTTTTAGACACTTAAATTAACTTTTAATTCGAGCAAATTATGGATAGTTTTATGATGCCAATTTACCAGAATATAAGTGGATTAACACACGAAATCTTTGATAGTTAATTATCCAACTTATGAACCTTTCCATAGACAATTACAATGCAATTCTTCGTTTCACCATACTATACCCCACTTAGTTCGGAGTATGGGCTATATGTCAACTCTCACTAGACTTACTACGTCACATCTAGTCTAAATGATGTTAGTTCTTATCTATGTGTCATTAAAGACTCCTTTCATGACATGTAACTGCTCTGGCCAGAGATTCCTGAGTAATGACCCCGACAAGAGGCTGTAGGTATCATATCCTTCTATCAGGAGTGGTGAATCCTTTATTGACTATCCAATTTCCTTCAAATACCAATAGTTGTACCCAATCACCACCCTATGAGCGACCTCGTCTTGAGGCAATAAGGAATGAAGTTAAAGCATAGGATCAGTATCCAAGATATCCTTGAGTACCTTAAGTCTAAAGATATTTACACCATTGGTATGATGAGATTAATCATTGACATTTGATAGATCACCCATATGATAATCTCATCGCGGGTCATCTGATGTAATTACGACTTTTAGTAAGCATCTACATGTTAACTTTTAAACATATCATGCTTATAGTTTGTGAAATCCACTGCATGATTAAATCAAGGAGTATAACATGTGCTAGTCTATCTAAATTAATAATGTCCTGTCTTATTAACCCCACGACTAGGGATAATTTAGATACTAATATAATTGCGCATGATATGAATCTTATTATTATGTTCTCTTCATGATTTCCTTCATGCTATATATTGTATCATGGACTTCATTAATTCGTTTTAAGATCGACATCAATTCATAAATAAATGAACATCAAATTAATGAAAAATGCCTTTTGCTTTATTAGTCAAAATAAAGTTTGTACAAAAGTGCTAAAGATGATTGCCTTTAGATCACTACTCTAACAGGGATGGGGATGAGGTCAGGGTCAGGGTCGGGGTTTAGGTTGGGCTTGGCCTCAAGTGCCATATCTAGTTTGGTTGTTTAGTCTTTTCTTATGATCAATTAATTACTGAGTTCTTAAGTACAAATCCACTAAAACAACCAATTTATGTTGTTAAGTTTGTTATTAGTGTTAAAACGGTAGTTAAAGCTAGAATATATACAACGAAGTATGTAGCTTATTCATTCACAAGTGTGTCATAAAGCTAGTCAAAATAAAATAACTAGACTATTGCTGCAGCAGTGGTGAGTCCAAGTCGATCTCACAAAGAGTGTGTGAAAAGTTGTTGAAATGAAATTAATTGGTGTTTAGGAAAAATTAGGGGGGTTTGGATTTTGAAATAAGAAAATAAAATGAAACTAACTAACAAAAACAAAATAAAGAAAACATGCAGAAATGATAAAATTAGGAAATTTGGTAGGGATCTGGTTCTTTGGTTTAATCTCGGCCTACACCTTAATTAAGTATAATTCATTGATTTGTTGTTCTTTTGTCTCTCTTAGCAATTATCGGTCGTATATTAACAACAACCTTTGTTAATCCTGATTTTTCCTTAGATCCTAGTTAATCATGAAGCGCTAGTTAATTAACTCTAGCTATCGGGAAACCTAGAATAAGCTCTCTAAGTTTATTTAGACACTCGCCTTATGAATAAGAAAAATAGACAATTCTAGGTAATAATCACATAAGCTCAGATTATTTAACCTATGTTATGTTATCTCTAATGGTTTGGAACCATTAGATGCTGCTACACATGAATCGAGAATACAACGATTACGTATTGTTTTCGATTTTAGCAATGGATTTTCATGAAAAACAATTCAATAAAGCATTAAAATAATCATCATTCAAATACCCAATCTATCTACACAAGATAACATAATCAATTTCTAATGAGAGAAAGAAACAACAAAAAAATAAAAAATGCTTAAGCTAGGTCGTCGACGTCGATATCACCTCTGAGCTGGTGTTGGGACGTCTAGCCCTCTATGGGTCTATCCTAAGAAAAAGCTTCATCCCCCATAACTAACCCTAGCTGAAACCCCTTGTAGCCAAGGATATGAATACCGTACCGGACACGGTACCGGATTGAGTTCTGGAACGGAATTGTACCGGTACCGGTCAGTACCAGATACCGTTTCAGATAATTTTTTAAATTTATAAAATAGTCCCTAAAATTTTTAAAATTTACAAAATAGTCCATATTAATATATTGTACA
>JANQBM010000005.1:6282465-6296148 GCA_025594535.1 Erythroxylum domingense
GCCACCCTCGCAGGGCACGGATTCGGATATCACCGTCGATATCGGGTTCGAGTCCAGTCGGGAGTGGGGTGTTACAACCAAACATGCTCAGTGGAGAAAATTTACAAGAGTCACAGTGGACATTGATATCAGTGTTTCATTATGCTCTAGAGTGGAGTTTGATGGGGAAACGCTAATGGTGGCATATGAGGGTCTGCCACAAATATGTTTTCACTGTGGCATCGTATGACACGACAAAGGGATATGCCCGACTAGACAATAAGCCCACACCGACAACCAGACTACTCCGACCAACAGCGTAGCAAAAGGGTCGAAAAGGGAGATTGCTACGACCGACGCACCAATGGCTGAGAGGCAGGAAGTGACAACCAATGGATTTGGCCCTTAGATCTAGGTGCAACCGAAAACTCCACGTACCACTAAGAAACTGCAGGCTCCGCAAGATAAATGCAAACACAGTGCTATCAATTGAGTGGGCGGCTCTAGGTTTGCACTTCTATTAGAGCAAGATAGAAGGGGGGTAATTAATTTCCAGCAGTCAAACTCACATAACCCTCAACGCTCTTCAGGGTCAAGTCAACAAGTTTCTTTGGATTTACTAATTGAAGAAGCAAAGCAGAAGGCCACTGGGATGGCGTCAACTTCTTATGGATCCAAAAAGACTTCGAGGGGTGCTTATAAAGGAAAGGTGGTGGCCCCAAAGGACAAGGGCTGTAGGGATCATGATATGCCCCAAAATACAGCTCAAGCCCACCTCCAAAGATAAACACATAGCAGCGACTATCAGTTCTCACCATGACATAATTTGCGGAAGGCTAAATGCAGAGTTGAGGGTGATGGACGTGGGGGAGGGAGTTCAACCTATGGAGTTATCGAAGGAAACGAGGATCCTTATAGCATCAATAGGAATGAATTCATTCTGCCTCCCTCCAAACCTCCAGATTTGATGGTAAGCGAGACAAGTATAGAGGAAACTTCGAGTGAATAGGGCTCTGTTGAAGAGGCAGTGTTGCAGTCTCCGAGAGGCTGTAGTAGTGCTGCGCCTGAAGGAATTCCAAATACCACTAGGCTTTAGGAGCGTTTCATTAGTTTCTTTCACTTTCTCTTATGTCTATACTCATCTAGAATTGTCAAGGGGCAGGGGGAACATTTTCAAGCAATATTGTGGAATTATCTTCACAATCATAAGCCAGGGATACTGGTGTTAGTGGAAACTAGAATTAGTAGAAGAAGAGCTTAAGAAGTCGTCTGCAAATTGGGTTTTGACTATTCTTTCTATGTCGTAGTCGAAGGTTTTACTAGCAAAATAAGGATGTTATGGATGAAGGACTTTGACATCTCAGTAGCGGTAGCTCATCAAAAACTCCTCCACACCATAATAACGTATGGATGTTACTCTTTTTATTTTTTTGCAATTTATGCCAAATCAGAAATTACTCTAGCCTCTTTTGCGATGGTTAGGAAGTTACATTCATCGAACTTGGATTGTTGGAGGGGACTTTAACGCTAAATTGGATATTGCGGATAAAAGGGGTGGATCTCCATCAGCACAGGAATGGGTGCATGAGTATGGACTTCATGATTTGGGTTATGTTGGATCAAGGTTTACTTGGCGGAGAGGAAATGTTCAAGCTAGGCTAGATAGAGTGTTTGGTTCTTCGTCATGGTTGGAAGTATTCCCTCATTTGGTAAATCATCACTTACCTTTTCTTAGATCCGATCATAGGCCTATGTTGGTTCACTTTGTTCAACCGTGATCGAGAGACATAGGACTACCAAAGTTTCAGTTCTAATCTACGGGGCTAACTCATAAAGACTTTGATACGATGGTCATCGAGAATTGGCTTCCTGCAGAGGCAACTTTTAATAACTCATTAACCAAATTCTTAAGCCAACTCTTGCAATGGAATAAGTCAGTCTTTGGAAATATATTCCATAGGAAAAAAGACTATTAGCTCGATTGGAAGGCATCTAGAGGGCAATGGAGATTGATGACTCTGATTCGCTTTTGGCTCTGGAGGATAAGCTGAGCGGAGAACTAGTACAAGTGCTATGTGAGGAGGAACTTTTTTAGCATCAGCAAGCTCAATGTGACTGGTTGTCACAGGGTGATATTAATACTAAATATTATCATAATGTCACTATATCATAAAGCGGTTATTTGATAATAATATAATCGAGATATTTGATCCAGTGCTAGGAATTGTTTTGCTTAGTTGTATACTTCTGAAGAGGTTCCTAATAATCGATTTCCCAATTTCGGAGCCTTCCTTCTCTTAACAGCGGAACAATTACATGATCTACCAAAACCAGTCCACGCGACAGAAATCAAAACGGTTGTTTTTAATATGAATCCCAATAAAGCTCCTAAGGTTTTAATGCTTTATTTTTTTAGAACCAATAGGGAAAAGTTGGACCAGAGGTGGTGGATTTTATTCAAAAAAATTTCAGACATGAATGCTGGGAGCAGGAGTTGAATCAAACCATCCTGGTACTGATTCCCAAAGTCTCTTCCCCAAAGTTTATTACCTAGTTTAGACTTACTAGCCTTTGCTCAGTGATTTACAAGACTATTTCAAAAGTGATTGTGAATCGATTGAAGACACACCTTGATGATTTAGTGGTGAATACCCAATGCAACTTTATTCTCGAAAGGCATATAATAGATAATATTATCATTGCCTAGGAGGTAATCCATTTGATGAGAAAGAAGAAGGGGAAGACTGGGTACTTTGCTATAAAAGTAGATTTGGAAAATGTTTAAAATCGATTGCACTAGGACTTCCGTATAATTTGAATAGTGTCATTATGAAGTATGTAACTATGGTTTCAATGCAAGTTGCGTGGAATGGCAATCTGTCTAATCCTTTTATTCCTTCAAGGGGTATTTGGCAAGGTAATCCGCTCTCGCCTTATCTCTTCATACTGTTCATAGAACGGTTGGGCCATTTTATATCCCATAATGTAGGACAAGGACCTTGGAAATTGATTAAGTGAAGTAACACAGGACCTTCCATATCTCATCTCTTTTTTGCGGACAACCTTGTTCTGTTTGACAAAGCTATGGACACTTAGACTCAAGTGGTATCGCCGGTATTAGAGACTTTTTGCAAGGTGTCAGGATAGAAAGTGAGCACAGTTAAAACGTGAATCTTTTTCTCCAAGAATGTTTCTCCAGAAAAAGTTTGTAAATTGAGTCAAGCTTTACAGATTCAATGCACTAAGAATCTTGGCAAATATCTAGACGTACCTTTGATTCATGAGTGAACAACGAGAAACACATATCAGTACATCCTGGATAGAGCCCAACAGAAGCTAATAGGTTGGCGTGCGTGGGTTTTGTCTCTTACGGGGCGTGTCACTTTAACACAATTAGTGATCTTGTCCCTCCTAATATATACGATGCAAACTGTGAGACTACCACGACAATTCTGCAATGATTTAGAAAAGATAATGAGGAATTTTATCTAGGGCTCAAAGGATGGACAACGCAAACTGCACTTAGTTAACTAGGAGGTATTTTATCGACCAAAAAAATCAAGGGGCCTTGGGATTAAACGCATTCGAACCCTCAGCATTTTGGGTACAGGTACTTAGGGAAAAAATTGAATAGATGTTCACCACTTCCCTCAAGCGCTAGATTAGAAAGGGGCCTCGGTAATTTAATGGGGGATACCAGCTACATGGCATTTTGTCCACCAAGAACTTAAATGGACGATAGGTAATAGAAGCCGTATTTATTTCTGGTTAGACCATTGGATGGATGCTTAGGGTCCTTTATTACTTGTGACGACATCCCCCCTTCCTAAAAGCTTGATGTATACGAAAGTTACAAATTATGTTGATAAGGTTGGAAACTGGAAATGGAATATGTTCCAGCACTATCTTCCCTCCATAGTTTGTATGGCTATTGCGAAACTTAGGCCCCCACTAATTAATATGGGGGAGGACAAAGTAATGTGGGGACCAAAAAAACATGGTGGTTTCACGGTTACTTCCGCTGATGATTTAATCGAAGATTTTGCTTCGAAGGATCAAAATCTAATCTGGACTTTGATATGGAAATGGTCAGGGCCACAGCGAATTCGATCGTTTCTTTGGCTTCTAGCTAAAAGGAAGCTGTTGACCAACCAACAGCGAGTCACTCGACATATATCAATGGATAGTAGTTGTCAATTCTGTGGACAAGAAGAGACATTCTTGTATGTACTTCGGGATTGTAACAGGGTGAAATCCTTTTGGTTTAAATTTCCCCTCAATGTGATCGATACTAATTTCTTTTAATATGATGAGGTGATGTGGTTGAGATCAAATCTTGCTAAACTGGTTCAAGTGCAGCTGAGTGAATGGGACACAATATATGGTGTCTCTTGCTAATATTTATGGCAGTGGCAAGACAAGAGTCGTTTTTAGGATAGTTTTGTTTGGCCGAAAGTTAGACATAGAGTAGTCTTGGATTATATTTCGTGGATCATTACGACACGAATTGTGGCTGGTCGAGTTATTAAGGCACAGGATTTGCCTTTGGGTAACCCAGTGGGATGGACTCCACCAAAGGAGGGATGGGTAAAATTATATACTGATGGAGCGATTAAACACGAGTCATCTATTACCACTGCTAGCGGTTTACTTCGAGACTACAATGGTCATTGGTGTGGTGGTTTCATGAAGCATATTGAAGAGTGCTCGCCATTGACTGCTGAATTCTTGGGGGTGCATACTGGGCTTAACTTGGCATGGGACCTGGGTTATCGACGTGTTGTATTAGAAGTAGATTCTCTAAAGATAATCAACATATTCTCTCTTCCTCCAAATTAATGTTAATTAAGGCTAATTTTTTGGTGCAGGGTATCCTTGCTTTACTGTATCGATATTGGGATGTTCAACTTCAACACGTCTATAAGGAAGGGAATCAGAGTGCCGACAGCCTGGCTAATTTAGCCCTATTAGCAAGTCCAGGATTGCATGTTCTTCAGGACCCTCCGACGGAAACTAAGGCACTTGTCCAAAAGGATCTGCAAGGAATTTTATATTGCAGAGTTATGCAATAGTGTTGTAGTCGCTGTTTTATTTCTTTCCTTTGTAATTAAAAAATGCACAAATATAAATCAACATCGAAATTTGGTAATGTAGTTCGGCACGCCTTGCTTACGTCTGCAGGGTCCTCTCCCAGCTTAATTCTTTTACTAACGGCAATAGTTTTATACAAGGATTTACTGAGCTGACACCACTCAACCCTTGACACTATCCCTCATCCTCATAATTCGTGAAAGAATTTCACTCCCAATAATACAACTGACTCGTGTTAACCTCAACAGAGAATTTTTCTCAACAATCTCTTAATAAAAAAACACTAAATAAATAATTCAAGTGGTTAAACAAAAATTCAACATAAATAAGAACAGAAAAATAATTCCCTTAGATATGTTGCCTCATCAACGAAAGATCAAAAGATATACTATGAGGCTTCAATATCGTCAGTGAAAATCCCATGCACAATAGTCACAAAACGTCTAAAATCAACAAATGTTTCTTCACTGAAATGTTATATATGAAGGGCTGCAAAAACACCAAGGTTGCTGGAAGTTTTTGGCATGAAAATCATAATCATCGACACACTAAAAATCCCTCAACATGGATAGAAAACACAACACCTTTATCAAGAGAAATCATAGCTGCAAGAACACCCAAGCAACGACAACACACCAAAGAAAACAAGCACTAAACCATTTAGCTCAGGTGATGTGATCCACAGAAAAGTTTGCAACAAATGGAGTTCAATCTTCATACAATCAGCTCATAGGACATATCAAGATATTGCACTTAAAATCCCAGCTGCAAAAATTTCGAAATCTACTCTCAATTGACGTTGAAGAATAGACAAATACACAGCTGAATCACGCACTTGCCAAGATAAAATTATAGCTGCACAATAATCCCATTAACCACATATAACCAAGAAAAGTGCATCCCCCATACACAACCTAAATTGCGTGAGACTCCAATTGAAAAACTAGCTACATAAAGTTGCCCAATCAGTGACAAAGACACCAAATAGAAAACACAGTAACCACTCAAGACAACCTTCTTTAACCAACGATTCAATAAAGAAAGTGCAGCACACACACACACATACACATACAACATGGGATGCGTGATTATCTAAATTAAGAAAAATAGCTGCACCACACACAATGTCACCCCCAAAAACATTCACACTACCAAAACAGGGGAGATCACATGGCAGTAGGCACACCCGGCCAAATCTCAATGTGATTCACTTAGGACTCTTCATAGGATAGAGTTCTATCTTGATACTATCTCTTATCAAAAATTATCCAAGATAGCTTTTTAATTTCATCCTTCAAGGTAACTATGATCAACCAACGAAATCCAAGATAGTAAATTTTATTCTATCCCACTTTGATTTGAATTTTAAACTCATGAACATTATCTTAGATGTCAAATTATCGAAAAATACCAAAACCAAATAAAAAGATATGTACCATATATCTTAACACTTTCTTTTTTTTGAAAATATGTTTGAATCTTTCTTGTCAAACCTATTTTTTTGGCCACCTCCTATACAACTTTTCTACTTTACAACATTTATGTTACAAAATGTGCCCCATAATTACGAGCAAATCTTTAAAATCTGGATTTTCTTTGTCAACCAGATTGTGGACTTCACACCACGATATAGTGGATCTAACTATCTTGACTTCCCTCTTAGGAAGGCTAAAATCAGATGCTTTAACCCCTCCTTAGCCATTCATTCAACCAACAAGTAACTAAACTTAATAAGAAAATTAGCAATTTGAATATGCTTATAATGTAGTTAATTTCCTATTCATGAGTTCCTCAATCTTTAGTCTTATTTTTCTCTATCACAATATGAGTTTGTTAAAATTCTCCTCTTTCTTTAGGATTTGGGATTTCATTGTTTTTCTTATATATTTTTCTCTTTCATTTGCTCTTACTATTATACCTTTCATCAATTCTATTTACGAGTTTTTGCTCATGCCATTTTTTTAACTTCACTTGATAAAGTCTTTAGTCAGTCATGTTAATTTTTGTATTTTATTTGGAGTTTTTATTTTCATACCGTTATTAGTTATAACACGAACTTTAATAATGTTCTCATGATCAACTATTAACTTATTTAATGGAGAAAATGCAAAAAATACATGTTTTATTATCTATTACTCAATGATGTTAAACTGCTTGAACAAGCTCCTCAACGTTTGAACAAGTTCTTGAAACTTTAAATCGACCTTTATTAAAGTTGTATCGCCTTATGTCATTAACGTCTTTCTGGCCTTTCTTAATTTGTGGGCCTCTTAACAGGTCAGAAAAAATTGAACGTTCACGAACTTACTTTAGTAGATAACAAGAGACCTTAGCAGCTATTTATAGTAACCTTATTGTGCCTCCCTTCCACAAGCCCAATACGTAATCGGCTTACACTAATTATGGCTCATTTTCCTCTTTATACTTCAACCTATTTAATTAGATTATTTATTAGGCTTCTTTATTATCTTTAATCTGGAACAAATTTAATTTTATTAACTTTAAATTTATAAAAATTTGTAATTAATAATTTTCTAATTAACAAAATCACTAACAATCTCCCCCTTGGACAAATATTAACTACATCAATTGGAACAAAAATAAAAATAGTAAAAGTGGTTAAGCAAAATAAATATACAAATCGACCAATTTAAAACATTTGATTCAAAGATAATAAAAGTTCATCATTCAGTCACGTAAGGCTTTTGATACCAAAAAATATCAAATGCATGTCATATGCTACGCCAATCTAATGCAATTACGCATATCTAATACCTCACTAACATAAATGAGAAAATAAAGTGTGGCAAACTACAATGATACTCCTATGATCTTAAATGTATCATCTTTTAATTTGATGGTCTCAATTTCTCCGAATTTTATGATAAACTGCATTAAAGAAATTTGTTTTCTCTCACTAATTGCAAAATCGCATTAGAGAAAACCCTTATAAGATTAAATATTTTTATCCCCTATGTCTTATCAAATCCATAAATTTATATATGTATCTGTATGTGTCATGAAGACATAGAATTAAGGCTAATTTGTATATATATGCTTAATGAGCTTTAAAATGTTTAAGATTGACATAGATCTTCACTTGTATTATGACAATGTACAACAAGCTATATGACTGAGAACAAAATAATGACCATTAATATGTACAAAAATATATTGTCATAATACATGAAATATATATAAACATATCAAGGGCAAATATAGTGAGCCCTGACTAATAGTGTCTAAGGACTTTAGTAAACCCATATGATACAAATGATCAGCAAACATGTACTCAGTCGTCAAATGTTCCACCTCGAGATGCCACCTCTCTGTATTAATTCCTTTATGGTCAAATATTTGGCCTCCAAATGCTTAAACCTTATGATGTTCTTATTTTTGTTATTTAACAATACAATAGAAAGATTATCACAATATAACTTAATGGGTCTAGCTACTGAATCAACCACAAACAACTCAAAAATCATGTTCATGAGCCAAACTGCCTGAGAAGTAGCCTCATAGCATGCCACAAAACCTACATACATAGTCAAGGAAGTTACCAATGTTTTCTTGACACATTTCCATGATATTGCCCCTTCTGTTATCATAAAAATGCACCCTAATTTGGACTTCCTATCATTTGGACATATAGTAAAATCTAAATCCATATAACCTATAAGGTCTAGACTGTTGACTTTCCTGAATATCAACATATAATCCTTAGTTCCCTTTAGATATCTCAACACTCATTTGAATGCAATCCAATGGTCTATTCCTAAGTTAGCCAGATACCTACCTAACAGTGCAACAATAAATGCAATGTTTGGTCTAGTGCATACCTGGGCATACATTAGGCTACCAACTGCATTAGAATAAGGGACATTCTTCATAGCCTTTCTATCTTTATCATTCTTTGGACATTGTGCTAGAGATAATCTCTCACCATGAAAGATTATTGCAGTAACAGGTTATCCCAGTGAATCTGAATACCTAAGACAAAAGATGCCTTACTAAAGTCCTTCATATCAAAATGCTTAGCCAAAATCTTTTTAACCTCATACAACATGGTCAACTCATTTGATGCGAGCAAGATATCATCCACATATAAAATTAGAAAGATAACATTGCTCCCCCTAATCTTATAATACGTGCATCTTTCAACTTTATTTTTCACAAAGACAAATAAGGTGACAACCTCATCAAACTTTAGATACCATTATTTAGAGGCTTGTTTCAAACCATATATGCATTTACTCAAGTTCCAAACCACGTTAGCTTTTTCTTAATCCTAGAATCCTTTGAATTGTTCCATATAGGCCTGTTCACAAAGGTCTCCATTTAAGAAAACAATTTTGACATCCTTATGATGTAGCTTCATATCGTAATAAGTCATTATTGTCATAATCACTCTAAATGCATCCTTAAAGGATACAAGAGAAAAGGTAACATTAAAGTTAATACCTTCTCTTTGAGTGAACCCTCTAGTAACCAAACTGGTTTTGAACTGCTCAACTTTACCCTGATGGTCCTTTTTGGTCATGTAAATCCATTTGCAGCTAATAAGTTTACAATTATGAAGTAAATTCACAAGCTCCCATACCTTATTATGATCCATAGATTGTATCTAATCCCTCATTACATCCCACCACAAATCTGCATAAGATCCAAAAATAAAAGTAACTCGATCTACTACATGTCAAATATCATATTCTTATTCACCTAAATAGACTATATAATCATATGACATAACATTTTTTCTCACTCTAGTAGACTTCTTAGTTGAGCTGGTTAGTATGCTCTTGTACATCAAAAACCTTAGTTTGTCTAGTTATGTTCCTGTCCCTGTACTGGTATGGTACTAAGACCTGGATCCACTAGTTTTGACTATATAATTGATGGATATGAAATAACTATAATAGAGCCAACGAATGATAATGACTACCCTCAGTAAGATGAGATCAACCACTTTCATCACAGACATTATGCTCTAGAAACTTAGCCATTTATAATTCTACTATTCTAGATCATTCATCTCTATAGTAAAATTTGTATCCCCTACAATGGTCAGGATATCCTACAAATTAACAATGAGTGGAATGAGAAATGCAACCTATCTTTATAAGGATTGTACTAGTGTACCTCAGTAGGACAGTATCATACATAAAGATGAGTGAAGCTAGGCTTCCACTGCTTCCAAATTTTAAAACACGATTTTGAAATTGATTTGTTTAGGACTCTATTAAGTATATATAAGGTAGTATTTATGACTTCACCCTAAAGGTAATCAAGTAAATTAGTCCTGCTTTGCATTAACCTCATCATATCCTTTAGGGTGCGATTCTACCTTTCGACCACACCATTTTGTTCAAGAAAACCTGGCATAGTAAATTGAGCCACTATTCCACATGATTCCATATATTTGGCAAACGAACCATTTTCTTGTCTTAAAACCTATATTTGTCATAGTATTCACCTCCACGGTTAGATCTGATAATCTTAATAGACCTTCCCAATTAATTCTCAACTTCAGTCTTAAGATCTTGAATTTCACAAGAACTTCAAACTTTTCTTTAAACAATAACATAAATCCATAACGAAAATAGTCATAAATAAATGTTAAGAAATATCTTAAATAACACAATGTAACTTTATAAGGTCTACATATATCCGTATGTACGAGTTCTATTATGCCAGAAGCATGAGTTGACCTCTTTTTCTTTATTTTGGTCAACTTACACCTACAACAGTCAATATATGTTTCTAGATCAGCAGAATCTAGAGTTGGGAGAATGTTATTCTTAACCAATCTCTCAACTCTATCTCTGAAAATGTGACCCAACCTTTTTATGTCACAATATAACTTCGCTTTATGAAGATTCCCTTTCTAATGACCTGTTCAGCAATATATGAAGCAACATACATCTCATTAAGGACAACACACATTATATATAAATCAAATGATAAGAAGGCAGTATGAATATGTTTTGCATTGTAAGATAACTTTACAACAGAAGTTTCAATGACAAAATTATAACCTTTTTCCAAAGAAAGAGATCAAATTCCATACGGTATGTAAAATTTGTCATTTAATACAATATTGAACCATGTATCAAGGTTCAAACAATCATCCCCTACAATGATTACATCAACTTCTCCATTAATGCCCACCATTAGTTTTTCCTCCTCCCTATTCGACTTTCTCTTTTATATAAATCCCTGAATTATGGAAGCTTTATTATCTAGCCACTAAGAACTCGATGTGGCTATAGTAAGGTTAGACTCATAGATCATATAAGTTAAGGAATTACCTTATAGCTCTTGCCTTTCGTTCCAAGTTTTATGCTTTTGACAATCTAGCTTCTTATATCCCTTCTTCTTATAGAAGAAATACCTCATACTCTTTACAACATCCCTAGGGACTCTAGTAACACTAGATTGGCCATCATCTACATGTAGAGGAAATTTAGATTTCTTACCTTTAAATTTCTGGGGCTTTACCTTTGCCTTCCTCTTAGTTACTATTAAAGTTGTATGAGTCATATTCTTCAACTTCTCTTCTTCAGCAACACAACGGGTGATCAATGCATTTATGTCCCAAGCTTTATCTTGAGAATTATATATGATAACCATAATACCAAACTCTGATGGAAGCATATTCAAAGCTTTATACAAGCATCAGGAATACAAATATTTTTCCCTCAACTTAGTCTGAAGTTGGACCATCTTAATTATGTACTTCCTAACTCCCCTTGCTCCCATATATCGTATAAAGTGCAGCTTCTTTAATAAGGTACCTATTTTAGCATTAAAAGATACCTTATATCTCTGTGAGACGTTATTGAGAAAATCTCTTGCAATATTTGTTTCTAAAAGTCCGCTTAGCAGATGGTCTATAATGAATCTCTTTATGGTCAAATAATACATCCTATTTGATCGTTCCCAGGCTGTATATACTACTTTTCTCTGCCTCTGAGCTAATAAATGTAGGTGAATATAGCCTATCCATGACCATGGCCATGTTAATATCTGTTATCTCCAATGAATACTCCACATCTTACTTCCATTTCTTAAAATTAAAACTAGTTAGGGTTTCAATTGTGACATTGTTATTATTAGCAAATAAGGTGGCCATATAATTGATAATGTCAATGATTGGTACAAATGTAGGATAGCATTGATACTAAAGCCAAAAAATAGTATCTATAATGAGCATCTTATCACACATATCATGAAACACATATGGGCTAAATACATAATACATACAGATAAGACCTTCACATAAAAGCAATCAGAGTACACACCATTAAAAGCAATCAGAGTACACATCTTTAACTTTTATAATTCTACCAACTATGGGCAGATAGATCACTTAAGCAATGACTTTCCTTTATACACTTCTCAAAGTCTCACACAAGGCCAACACTTATACGCATAATAACCAAACACAAGACCAGAGACATCCCAAACATGCAAGCAAAATAATTCAAATACTAACTTGAAAGACCACTTTGGTGACTTCATTCTCATTAGTACATAAACAGATCCACAAACATAAGGGACACACTTGTATATTATCCTCACATTATTTTATATGGGCATATAATATATGACAATATACCATCTGTAAATGCAAAATCCTCATGCATAAACTCATTATCACATATCAGTACCAAACACAATATCAACAAACTTTATTTCAGAATTTATCACAAGAAAAATATCAATCAAAGTGATAATCATTCGATAACAAACAATAAATACACCATATGAGATACCAAAACTATATGTATCTCTTGTGAGCAAAATAACCAAACACAAGATCAGAGACATCCCTAAACATGCAAGAAAAATAATTCAAATACTAACTTGAAAGGCCACTTTGGTGACTTCATTCTCATTAGTACCTAAATAGATCCACAAGCATAAGGGACACACTTGTATATTATCCTCACATTCTTCTATATAGGCATATAATATGTGACATTATATCATTCGTAGATGCAAAATCCTTATGCATAAACTCATTATCACATATCAGTACTGAACACATTATCAACAAACTTTATTTCAGTATCTATCACAAGAAAAATCTCAATCAAAATGATTATCATGCGATACCGAACAATAAATTCACCATATGAGATACCAAAACTATATGTATCTTTGTTATTTCAAGTAAAATATGTGGAAATTCACTCAATGATGGCTTTAATAACCTTATTTCAATTTTTTTGGAGTTAAATCTTAGTCATTACCATTGTAATAAATCTAGAAAAATAAAAAACTCACTTTATAAATTCACAAAACCCTAAAAAATGACCCAAAATAACTTGAGGGACCATTTTGTGAATTTTGAAATTTTTGAGTCTTTTTGTCCAGTAGTGTATTCACGTCAGCAACGTTTGTAGGTTGTAAGCGTGTAATACCCCACTCCCGCTGGATCCGAACCTGATATCGACGGTGATACCCGAGTCCATGCCCCGCGAGGGTGGCGTATCACATCACTAAACAATTAAACTTGATATATTTTTTTTAAAATCCTCTTATCAAACATCGTTAATTTTTGGCCCACTTTTTCTTTTTCAAAACATTTTGTTACTTAAACTGAAAACG